>CM021767.1:2356808-2511574 GCA_011076525.1 Nettapus auritus
GGGGGGGGAATGCAATAATTAATAATAATGAATAGAAATAATTAACACTAAAAGGAGCAGCTCTGCCCGCTGCCGCAGGACCGGCTCGGCGCAGAGGCGAAGTTGCAGGGGCTGGGTATGGGAAAACAAAAGGCTCCGGCCGGCCGCGTTGGGGACGGGAATTTGGGGAGAATTTTTGGGGAGGGGGGCGAAGAGGGGTGCGGGGGAGCCGGGGCTACCGGGGCAGGGCAGGGGGCTCCGGCCCCGAAGTTGCCGAGAACTCGCCGGGAACCCGCACCCCCGCGGCGGGCTCCCGCTCCGCTTTTCCCCATCCTCCCGCAGCCCGACCCGCGCAACTCGCGCGGAGGCAGCGCGTAACCCCGCACTTACCTGCGGGGCACGGGTTTTTAATGTGGTTTTTGAGTGTCAGGGGCAGGAGAGGGGCCGAGCTCCGTGCCGGCGGCGGTGCGGGCGCGGTGATCCCGGCGGTGCGCTGCGCGGTACCGGGGACTTGCGCGGAGCTGCGCGGAGCGGGGCGCGCGCCCTCAAGTCGCGGCGGCAGCGGGCAGCGCGCGGGGGCAGGGCGTCACGTCACCGCCAGGGGCGGGGCTTATGGGAGGTGGGCGGGGCCTGGAATGGGCGGGGTTTGGGGTGGGGTGGGGGGCGCGGCGCCGTCGCTAGGGGGAGCAGCCGGCGGCGCCATGGCTGAGGGTGGGGGGTGAGGGGAGCTTGGTTAAAGAAGAGGGGTTTGTTGTGTTGGAGTGCTGGTAGGTGGTAGGGGTTGTGCGAGTATTAACGTAAATGGGAAATAAAACAAAAATACACTCAAAAGCGTTTGTGTGTTTTCTGGCTACCGCCCCCCCCCACCTCAAACGAGCGCTGAAGGGGTGAGGGGCCACAGGCTGTGTCAGGGCGGGTGGGCTTCACACAGGGAAAACGACTTTTCTAGCAAAACCTGGCATTTCTGGTAGCCGCAGGGCAACCCACGAAGCATCTTCCCCAGATGTTTGTCCGTAAAGCCAAATCTCCCTCAGTAAATTTCTGTTTATTCGTAGCTCAATAATTATCTCTCTCAATAATTACAGACGAGGTGGGCTTCTCTGTCCCCTACCTCAGCGCACGTCCTGTCATGAGGGGACGCAGGATCCCCACACGAGCTGTGCCCATCCCGCTCCCAGTGCTGCTGGCACAAGGCCACGCTTCACAGAATTGAGGAGCTCTATTTCCCCAAGGCCCACAGAAAGCCCTGGAAAGCGGTGCTTTCCTTCCAAAGTTTGGACATTGGAAATCCATCTCTTCTCCTTTCATCAAAAACAAACTAGGAAGAGTCCAATCTCACCCTTTTTAAAGAGGAATTTTAATAGATTTTTTTTTTTTTTTTTTTTAATACTGCTTGTCATACGTGATATTTAGGTGTTTGAAATGTTATATTTGAAACGCTCTCTATGTTCCATATTTATTCAAAAGGTTTAAAAAAGAAATCCTGGATTGGACTTCCTTGACAACAAGGGAAAGGGATTTATTTATTTATTGCTTTATTGCTTCAGTTCTAATCTTTCCCCAAAGACAGTAAAAACGAATAAGAAATTCACTTCAAGTTAAGGTATGGGGGTCTCTGTTGACAGTTCTGGCAGGGTGAGCTGTGCCCAAATAGCTCAGTATGCAGAGCTATATTGCTTATAAATTGTAATGTGTATATATAGCACATTTTATGCTTGTCCATTTGTACATATGAACATGTACTATACAAACATAAGTATACTTGATGTTACAGAGTGTGTTCAGTTGTGTGGGGCAGGATAACAGACTGTTAACAAAGGAAGCATTTTGAGATGCTCTGAATAACGAGTAGATCTTTTAATGGAGACTCCGTTAAGATTATAGCATCATTTTTCAAAAGTGTTGTGTATTTGGTATTGCTCACGCCTCACTTAGTTGCATTAGTTACCTGATTGCGGTGCTGTTTTACTGTGCCGTATCAGTAAACCTTAGCATATACCTGTTGGATATTCATAAAAGTTGTATACGGTACTCATTCAGCTACCTTTTGGTACTATTCCAAGTCTGGCCCAGTGCTTGTGGCAGCAGTTAGAAATTACGGTTAGTATTCCTGGAGAATTCCAATGGGCACATGAGAAATAATTAGATTTTACCAAGTCACAGCTGCTCTAGGGTACTAAAGGGTTTTTCATATGTTGTCATGAGCATATTTTTGAATGGGTTCTTTTATGTAAAATCCTTAAATATACTTTGTGAGAACATGGGTTGCTTTTAAAATCCACAAAAAAATGTGTGTTGAGAGCTTGACCCCGTTCTCCATTTTCTTCCTAATCTATAGAAATTCAAGGCTTCTTGAATTTCAGGACAATTGAGGAACTCTGTTAATGCTGATGGGGTAGCTCATGGGTGGGGAATAAAAATATGCATATGTAACACAGCTGTATCAAGCCTTAGCAATATAATAAGTTATTTTAATTGAATCCTGAAGTTAAAATAGTCTTTTCACCTATATTTTACATATAAAATTAATTAATGCTTGTGACATGGAGATGAAGTGCTTGTTGGACCTATAGGGAAATTACCCTTTGGAAAAGATGGTGGTTTTGTTAACACTTACCAACCTGAGAGCATTTGGAAGATGGTGGATGGGAAATCCAGAGTGCTTACGCTATACAATGTGTTTCCAAGAATGATAGTGCAAGTTTATAACACACATGTGTAAGGTGCTGTCAGGTCAAAGTGATAAGGATGCTGCTTGTTTGTTTTTCTTGAGCACCCTGATGGCATGATAAGAGCCATGGTTCTGGGAGCTGCCCTTAGCCAAAGGTTGACCTGAAGGACTCTGTCTGTGACTTGACAGTGTTTTGGATCTCCTTTGTCCTACTGTAAATCAGGTTTCAGTCATAAATGTTTCTAGGCAAGACATTTATGAAACATTAAGAAACCAAACACATTGACTGGGAAGCAAAATTGAATCAGAGATCAGTCATCCTTGGTGCAGAGGACAGCAAGCTGGCTTTGCAAGTGGAAACTGAACCGTTGCTGCTTTGAGCTCCTCAAGGACAGATTTCACTTAGATAATGCTGAGAGTAATAGTTTGATATTCAATGAAATACCCTGAAATGAATGTTAGTGGTCTTTAGCTTTAGGCTTTTCTCAGGTTGTATTGATTCTCTCAAAGCAGGCTGTCCCAAATCCAAGCTAGGCATTGCTTGATTTGTGGAGACGTCTAAGAAAAGGAAGCTCTATAATATATGAACTTTTGTCTGATACATGTCCTATAAGAGTCTCTGTTATTGCCTAAGTACAGGTTCTCAGAAAATGTGTATTACAGCTTGAATTAGCACTTTTAAAAGATTTGAGTCATTTTAAAATTAGAATCCAATTGCGGATAAATTCCTTCAGAAGGAAATGTCTGTCAAACTCAACTTTCAGCACTGTATGTGTACCTACAGTAACTTGTTGAAGTTGGGGCAGCAGCTCTGTGTCAAATGCAACGACAATGAGAATGTGATCATGAAAGACGGTCCACAGGAGAGCTAAAAAGATACGAAGGGTCTAAAATTAAATAGTTGTTTTAAATTGGTTGGGTTCAAGAGTGTTGTTTTGTTTTTCTTCTGACAGGAATGTTTGAGAGAAAATAGTTGTAATTATTCTTTTGTCTGACTTGAAGGGCCAGGAGATCAAACCACTGCACCTGTGTTTTCTGCCATTCCTCTCCCTTCTCTCTATGCTTTCTGCCTGTTCTTCTTTCCAGCTCTCCTCACTAGCCCCAGGGAAAGGCCTGTCAACTCAGAAACACCCCTGATGCAACCACATTGCTATTTTTCCTAAGGCAAATAAACAGTTTTGCTTATCACATCATGTGCTATTGATAGCAAAATTAAGTAAGTTAATGGGCTATATGAAATTGCAAAGCCTACAAGCAAGCTATTTATTGTTTTACTTACAGAATGCACAGAAATGTATAAAGAGAGCTGACTGGGTAAAGTTCATACCAGGAAAGTTTGTTCCTAGTGCTTCAGACCGATTGCTTTCTGTGCCTGGGAGGCAATTTCTTCTAAGTGTCAAACCATGAAGCCACCTTGACAAAGTTTTTAGAAGTGGGAGCTAGCTCTTTCAGGACTGTCTCTACACCTTTTGCTTGCAAACTTGACAAAGTAAGTGATGCTGTCAAAACAGAACAGGCTTTCCATACTCTTGACATGGCTTTGAAAGATCCCCACCAAATGTGAGCTAAAGGAAGGAAAGATAATAATCCCTCCAAACAACCTTGCAAACTTTAACTAGATTGTTAGTAATGTTTGCCATGCGTGAGAAGAATCTCGCAGAGGACAAAACAGCTATACTTCCCCAAGGGCATTTCTTATATTTGCAAATTCGAATTTTTATGGGTAAGGCCTACAGTGAACCAAACACAGTGGTAAATGCATTTTTATATGGATATACCTGTAGTAGAGAAATACTCAAAACCAAAAGGATAGATCTCCTGAAGTAGCAAAAAAATTTGGTGCTGTTCTGCGAAGAAGAAGCTTGGAGTGGACAACTTCATGCTGCTGGGATTCCGGTGCTGTTTTGCTGTTGGTGTTCGTGACCTCCTTGCTACAAGGCAGACATCTGTTTGGTGAAAAATTCATGTTTCTTGTTGGTTTCCTTGGGTCTAGCAGGTCCTTCCATTTGAAGTTTGAATTTGCTTTCTCTGCTGCCTGAAAATCTAAGCAGGTATAAGAAGTTTTGGATGAAAAATCTGGGTGCTGGGAGTTAAATAACAAAATATGAAAATGTTGCCCTAGGTGCAACAATTCCAAGTACCTTGGAATACAAGGTGTCTTGAAGTGTTAGTTATGTAAGCATGACGAGTATTTTATTGAGGGTGATTTCACTTTGCAAAATGAAGACCAGTTCTCACATTAAATATTGCGACTAAAATGAGATTCGCTGAGACAAAGAAATATTTTCATGGAGGAGGTAATGTTCCCTTGGTGATGGATTTTAGGGTGGAATTTCCACTCCTCTGAGCTCCAGGATTAAACAATATGCATAGCTAAAAGAACAGTTGTATTTTCATACACTGTTTTCATAAGTTGTAGTTCTTTACAGGGATATACTGACAACTTGAAAGTCACATTCTTTCTCACAAGTGCATTTTCAGGCCACCGAAATGGTTCTTCTCCTGGTCCTTTCTCCTTGCTTGCTTTACCTCCTGATAAGCCTGGTGCTTTTGCTGCATCTCTTTTCCTTCTCACCATTGTCTGCTGGCACCTTTCTGCTAGTCCTTCTGTTAGCACCTTGCCCCTTGCAGCCTCCTCTCCTCCTCTTGCAGTGCCCAGTAGCTTTGTGCTCTTCTATACAGCAAACCCACACAGGAGCCTTCACATTCCAGCTCTTTGTGCGTCCATCTCCTGCCATGAGAAGCTACCTCTTCTGAACTCTTCTCTCCCTCATTGTCCTTCTCCTCCAGCGCACATTTGCATGTTAAAGAGTTTCCTGTTTTATTTCCTTCTTTAAAGGTCTCCAACTAGCTGAGCAAAAGGTCTGATCTTCTAAAATTGCCGTGGCCAAGTTCTGTACAGATCCATAACATATTAGTTATCCAATTTGAATATTCAGTATACTCTGTAACTTGAGGCAATTGCTTGGATATAGCACTAGTGAAGGCTGAAGGTGATGATCTGCTCTCTATACAAATTTTTTACATGCAAATCAAATCAAAGAATTAGCATGCCATTTTGGCCAAATGCACCGTCCTAGCTGTTCGTGTTGTTTGTCTGGTGTGTGTTACCATCCAGCAGTAAGCTGCAGTCTGTGCATTTGCTGATTTGCTTGTGCAATACCTGGTTTTGAAATTGCGAAAGGCTATGTGCCAGTGCTGAATACATGAATAACTCAAAAGTGTTTATTCTCAGGAAAGACTAAGTTTACATTGTCTGAACAGATTTGTTTAGTTGTAAGTAGGGGGTGATCGTTCCGTCTTTGTCTATTCAGAAAGAGAGGGTGTTGCAGAAATGGTTTTGCTTGACAGCAGCTAATGCTGTTGCCAGGATGTTGCAAATTGATACAGTGATTAAAAATAAGTTAAGGGGAATTTTAAAATTTCCCTGAACATGAAGAGTGTAGTTCGATTTGATGAGATTCAGGCTCGGGAAGAGGATATATAGGCAGAAACTTTATCTTGGTTGCAAGTACAGGAGTGGCTTGTCTGAGAATCGCCTCCACCAGCACCATCTGCGTGAATCAGTGTGTGGAAGCTGGCTTGTCTTCAGCATCTGCTGGCTGCATGTACTGTGCAGAGCTCCTTGAAGCTAAACAAGAAAAAAATAAAAAAAGGAGTTGTAAGGCATATGTGTATTCTACATTTACTTCTCCCACTTACACATCCTGGTTTTACCTTCTACCAGTGCAATTGCCTGGAATGTGTCTAGGACATGGAAGATATCTCCTTGGCCTGCCCTGTTTTCTTGGAGATCCATTAATGCTGAGGGTTTCCCATGGTCTTGGGGGCAATCCCCTTTGGTTTTCACCCAGGAGAAGGACGGGAGCAGTGAATTGCTTTGAGCAGGTGATGTGCCTGTGTTATTTAGTCAGCATGCCTCGTGACTGCTGAGGGTGACACTCCTTGAAGTGGTAAGAGGCTGAAGTTTCGTGGGAATTGGGATCTGAAAGTCATTTTGAACTTAATATCTGGAAAGGTGTTCCACTTTTTTTTTTTTTTTTTTTTTTTTTTTTCCTTGCATAATCCATCTTTAATCTCTTTCCTCAAAGTTTTTCTTCTTTTGCCTTTTGTGGACACAAGCTAATTGCTGCTGCCAATCCCAAAGCCTCTGGGGAAATGCTGGGCATCCTGAAGAGAAGCAACCTGTAGAAGCCCATCAGAGACCTTCAACTCTGTGACTCAGGAAAATGCAGGTATTTTGGCTGGGTTTGGGATGGAGGCAGCTGTGTAGGTGGCATCAGTGCCACAGGCTTGATATTCACTTCCCGTGGAGAGGAGATCTATGGCAGATCGAGTATAGGCTGATGACTGCCAACCCAGCGGGTAAAGGAGAAGGCCTACGGTACAGTTGGTAAGTGAGGCCCTGGCATAGAGAGGCCCGTGAGATGCACTTGTAGGTGGTTTGGCTTTGGTTGTCTAGATGGTATATAAAACCAGAATCTGAATCCATTTCTAGTTTTCAGATATTTTAACCAAACTTGTACATGCAAAGCTCACTTTTGTATGTAGCTGTGAATGCAAAAACTACTTGATGGTGTGACAGGACAACTTGCACCTATGATCTGAATCTGGTAGGGTATTTCCATGTTCCTAATTAAAGCACTAATTTACATCTTTCTAGGTAAGCAGGCTTTCAGATAAAGCATCAGGCTCGTATAAGAAATGTTTAATTTTAACTTACTAGCAAATACAAAAGTCTTCATTCAAGTGACAGAAACAGACCAAGTCCCTGAATAAAACTGGAGTAGTTCTTGACCGTAACAGTGGTCCTTAACAGTTGTGTTACTAACCCCAGCCTGGAGGCCTGGATAAGCATGTTATTAATGGCTGTTGTACACCTGGGACATATCTCAGTATGGCTTTTGATAGGTTAAAAACAACAGAAAAGCAACAAAACAAACAAGCAAACAAACAAACAAATAAAAAATCTACCACAAGATGCTTGTTAGAATACCAAAATAGTTTTAATACATAAAAAACTTCAAGCCTTTTGCAAGTAAAATGACCATGGTGTCCCCTGTGATACAAACCATGTTTATTGGTAGTAACGCTTGAAACATCTGCTGAGTTTTAAAGCCCTAAAACCAGAACTTTGCCTTGCAAGCGCCTGCAGATGCAACACCCCAAATCCAAGTGAAGTTCAGGAAGAAGTGTTAACAACTGCACTGGGAAATTACCTCTGTATTTAAATATGAGCACATCTAAAAATAACTCCAATGAGGAATGAAAACATTATTTGTTGCTGGCTTGCTGGCATTTGTCTTTATTTCTATTTGATGTTATTTTACATTATTGTCTGTGGATATAACAAAGCCTGTTTCATTTCTTCTTGATCATTTTTCCCAGGGGATGCAGAGAGAGACTGATTGCAATTGTAAATTCTTTAGTGAGCAAGCCATGATTGCTGCGGGTTGTGCAACACACAATCATTCCAGGCCTATGCTGGGTCAGCGCTGTGCTCTGCGCACACAGCAGAGCCTAAATGTGTATAGCAGAAGGGGTTCAGGTTATTGAGTTCAGTTCCCTGATGCTCCAGGCAGACACAGCTGAACACGGGCTTTAACAATGCTTCCGAGCCATCAAAGTGGCTGGCTGCTATTACAGAGGGCAGCCCTGTCTCCTCTTTTGCAGCAGTGCTTGTGTTTGGTCAATCCTTCAGTAAGCTCAACAGCCGGAAGATCAGGCTTCCCCCCCAAAAATGAAGCATCTTCTGCTGGTGCTGCCATTTGATCCAGCTGAGATGGAGCCAGACCAGTGCTGATGTCTGCGCCAGTGCAGGAGCTTCCCCTTTGGCCTCAGCATGCTTGTCAGGTCGGGTGAGCCATGCTGCGTCGTAACAATGCCTTATCAGCACTGCAGGTAGGCTTCTCAGAAGGATGAAAAGTCTAGTTTTAAGCCTCAGCGGGGGCTTTATTGAGTACCCGCAGCCTCAGTGGAAGCTCGGTTCGTGTGGAGCAGTTTCCAGCAGAACACATCAGCTGGAGGAGCAGTTGATCCCGGCTGACTGACAACCAGTGGCAGCACCCGTCACAAGTTGCTGCTGGCTCGGCTCCCTCTGTTTGTTTATTTACCTTGCCCTTCTGTGCTGCCTGCAAAACAACTGCAAAGCCACGCTGCCTGCTCATGGGTGCGGGTCCCCTGCCTGCCACCACCATTCAAAACCGATTGGAACGCTGCATCCACGAACTTCTGCCTCAAAGCCTGCTTGTAAACTTCTTCTTTGGAAACGTGCAAGCTTGGCACATGTGGCTGTCAACTTCCTTATGGTTTATGTTGCCTGTCATGTTACTACAAAAACAATTTTCTTCTCTGCTTTTTAATGTCTGGAGCTAAAATACACTGGGTTCTTGCTGTAGCCCATAATGCTGTATCTACTGTGTTTTTAGAAGTGAGAGGTACCATAATGTGCTGTGGCTGTTGCTGTGGAATTACTTCGCTGTTTTCCCCGTGGAGACTTAAGTATTTTGGCAAAATGCCTCATTTAGGGCGTTGCTGTATTGGCATGGAAATTGGCAGTTTCATCAAACAGCGTGGCAGCTGCTCATTTTGTCATGACTAGTGAGCCTTTGCTCTCTGGCAATGTGGTGCTTATCTTCTTTAAGATTCAAGTAGAAACAGTCTCTTGAAGATATTGACGAAATAAATGCATGGCATTTGTGGCACCTCTCCTGAGCAGTGGGGCTGCTATTTGGTATCTACCAAAGACAGTCATTAATGTAGTGTAGCCATTATGAAATCCATCCACCTTCTCATTCAACAGTGGTTTGGGTTCTTTTCCCTCTTAAAGACATGGGGAAGTTACTAACATTGATCATGAGCTGCTTTTGCAGTTCCTGCTGGAAAAACATGACCGCCACCAGCATCAACCCGGAAGCACCATAGAGAAATGCAGTGAGGCAGCAGCTGGTCCTTTGCTGCAGCATCCCAGTGTATTGCAGACTGCTGAAAAGAGCACATGCAGATTTGTTGGGGCAGGGAGCAAGGGAGATGCAGTATGTTTTCACTAGGAAACTTTGCTTTGTGGTGTTTGAATTGAAACGCAAAGGTAGCAAGAATAAAGCTGAGAATAAATCTCTGCAGCAGGCTCTGACCTGTTGCTGGCCCCATTCCTTTCCTTGTTGAAGCCATACAAGTTTCATAGCTTTTACCTGAAAACGTTCTAATTCTGTTAGGTATCTTTACACAACTACACGCACATTTGTGTGTATTTTTTTATTTCTTCTCATGTCAGGAATAGATTAGCCAGATTGTAGTCATCTTTTTGAAACATCAAATTAAGCGTCCTTCCAAGTTTCTGGTTGCGCAGACAGAGCTGTCTTTTGGGGATTGATTCAAAAGTGGGTGTTGTAAACTTTGCAGGCATTGCTGTAGTTTTTAGAAAACAGATGTCACTGGGTATCTTCGAATCATCTGACTTCATCTGGGTTAGGAGTGAGAAAACTGCAGACAAGGGAAACTTTAAAACCTGTGCTGCCAATCTGTGTGTCCTGTTGCCTGTCAGCTCCTTTACCTTTTCTGAGGTGGCTTAGTCGTCCACTTTGTGGTGTGTCTGCTACAACATAGGTACCTGAGGCCTGTGTTTTGGGTCTGTTAACTTGAAGCGCAGGTAATAGAATATGCCTTCTTACACTATAAAACAATTTCTCTGTAATATTATATTGTAGTGGTCTGTAGCAGACAAAAAAAATTTGGCGTACGGTAAGCTGGTAGAATAAAGAAAAAGAATGCCAATTAGAAGAAAAAAAAATGTTTTGTAGTATCAAAACAATTTTTCTAACCAAGTATGACCACATCCCTCTCACTCTGCTCTGCACACATGTGCACATACATATTTTCCTTACATTCCGATCTTTCTTGTGATCAGAGCAACTAGTTTCAGGCAAAAATGTTGTTAGGAAAATATCATCCCTGGCAGTGACAGCCATTGAAAGATTAGAAGTGACTGAAAACAAAATCTTGTAAAAGAATTTCTAATGTAATTGTAACATAATTTGCTGCTGCTCTTGCTCTGCTGTGGCATGATTAAGTACTGAATTTGAATCAGCTTTTAAAAGAAAATGCTTAGTTTCATTCCACAGCACAATTGGCAACTAAATAAAAGTTCAGACTGGATTTTTTTTTTCAGTCCTCTTTTCAGAGAGAGAGAAAAATGTACATAGAGTCTTTTGTGTTTTGCAGAGAGGAAGTGTAGCACAATAGGCTGTTGGAGGAAAGCAATTCCGATAATCAGTTTTCTGTACTACTTATTACAACTGGTCAGAACTGGGTTTTAATTAAATTTTAAGGATAAAGGACAATAGTGTGTGCTAAGGATGGCGAGTCAGCTTAAACTTAGAATTTCCTGGCTTTTATCCATTTCTGTGCTAACTCAGTACTACTTAAATGTACAACTTCAGTAGAAGGTAATAACTGCTGAGGCTTTAGGAGTCTTTCAAAGCATTTCTCTTCTGACTTCCAGAGCAGATATTGGCTCTTGGGTGGTAATAGCAGTGTTGCACCTTGTAATGCCCCTCTTCACTGCCAGGCTTCAGCAATTGTATTGTTTGAATGATAATTTGGCAAGTTTATTCATTTCTCGTTGTTTTAAAATTAAGCTTGCCATATAACAATTTCAAAATTATAATTTATTAAGAGCCAGTGCTTTTTGACTCTTAAATGTTCTGCTCTGGGTTCAGAGAGGACAAAAGTAATTTGGTATGCCATTATGACATATTGCATGCACTTCTGTATAATGGAGGCCAAATAACCTGTCCGTTTTTATTTTTTATTTTATCGTATCAAAGCCGTCACGGACAAAACTTCAAAAAGCACCCGATTTTACGAGGTGAATTTAGGAATCTACCGCATATCTTAAATACTAAATGTTGGGTGATTGCCCTCCAAGCTACCCCTGCTATTAAAACCTGTTCTCTCTAGTTTATGAATTTGTCTAGCTTCCTTGGCTTCTGACGTTCTCTGCAAGGTTAGTAATCTACCTTGAAAGAGTCCTCGCACATTCAGGTTTTTAATGGCTGCAGGTAAAGCACTCTTAACTTTCTGTTGGATACATACATTGATTACATTACTCCACATGCCCCCATTGAAGCAAATTTGCTAAGGCTTTAATTCCTTCTTGTAAAGCTTTTCTGGTGCTTTTCTAGATCCATTAGCATTTTATTTCAGTGTGGATGCAGCTTCAGCAGAGATAGCTTCAGACAGAGCTCCACCAACAGAATGTTTGAATTCTTCACTGACAGCACCCATACTTTTGTGTAATTTTTGCTGTGCTTTGGTGTTAGGCTGGCAGTCTGCAGACCTTTTAAGACCATTTTTGTTCAATTCTGTACATATCTAGACTGCGAAGAAGTACTCCTGCACGTTTATCAATGAACAGGCACCACCGTTTCAGTATCAATTTCATGGGACATGATATTTATAAGGCAATGGAACTTTGGAGTAAGGTACACAAATTTTGGAGAACTCCAACATACTGCATTGTTATATATTTAATTCACCACCAAGATAATCAAAATGCTTTTTTAGAACAATGTTCCTTCAAAGGAAGTGTTTTCATAATCTGTAACATTCTACTTTGCACAAGGATCAGGTTTTTCCACTGGCTTCTGTGCTAGGCAGAGAAGTGGCTCCTTTCTGCCCCTTTTGGTGCTGGAAAAGAGGACCCTGCTCAATAAACTTTACACATATGTAGGTAATGCACTGAGCTAAAATGGCACATACGTGTTCTGCTGTATGTATGAAGGATAATAGTTCTTCAGCAACGTGAAGTCAAAAATAAAGACACCAAATCAGTACGTAACTTAGAAATCTCAAATCTATTTGCTTTTTAGCTGGTGTTACAGGTTACATTTTGTGAACCTACATGGCATGGTTTGGGATACCTAAAATATGAAAAGCTATTAGGCTTAAAAACATGATTATAAATTAGTTAGTTTTAATCTAGAATTAATATCATTGACTAAATTGGAAAGCACTTGAAGATAGAGGCGCCTATGAATTTTGCTGACATTCTCAAAGAGAACATCACAGTACACAATAGCATAAACAGTATTAATCAGCCTAATTATTAAAACTGTAAATATTTGGATCTTATACTGCATTAAATCTAAGTCAAATGCATGTGGTGTTTGTCACAGATGTTCAGAATCGGTATATTCAGAGTGCTTATCCCCCCTCGCTTTCATGAATCATGAAAAGAGAGGATGGAAACAACTGACAATTTTATTAAACACAGTCCCAGTAACACACTAATAAATACTTTCCACACGCCCCCAAAAGCTTGAATTAACAATCAGCTCGATGTGAGAATATGAAACGGATACCTGCTGCCCGTCTTTTCCTGTGTTTGTGCTGTAAATGGTACAGGGAAGGCTGTTGAGTAATTTTGCTCAATCATGGGTTATATATTGCTTTTGCAGAGGCCAATTTTCTACTTTGGACAACAAAAGCTCTGGCATTTTATTTTTTTTATCCTAATAACTGAAAAATTATTTCAGCTAGTCTCGTGTATCATGTAACAATAAAGCTTTTGGGCAATTGACCTGCTGACCTTCATTCCCAGGAAACTGTCACATTTCTCCTTTATTCCTTTGTTCAGCTGAACAATGTGACCCAAAATACTACCAAGCTTTCAAGTTTCTCAGCGTCGTAAGGTCAGGCTTTGGTCTCCATAGTTACTGTTCATCTCCGCAGGTCAGGGGGCAAATAGATTAATGATGTCAGACACGTCTTTAAATGCTTCTTACACCGCTTTGCCATGCGGTAAGCAGCTGAGCATATTTGGTATGACAAAGGCCTTCTTAACTCTTGCTAATAGGAGGATCTTTGGAGACATCTGATGGAAAGGTCCCTTCCACATTGAGCGGCGGTGGGCATCGGCAGCAGGCCGCGCCACTTGCAAAGAGGGGAAAAGTGGCTGCTGCTGCCCTGTCCATCCTGCCTGGGTATCCAGTTCCTTTGCCAAGATTCACTTTGGTGGCTAAAAGCCATGGAGAAGACATAAAATCATAAGCTGGGAGAATAGATCAGCATTCTTGATGAAAGACTGTTCCTCTTCCCTTCACAATGTTGAGGTGGTGACCAACCTGAGGGTAATGTGGTAGTTACTAGTAAAAACAGTCCTTTGTATGTGAAACAGTCATGCATGCATTGAAAACATATCTAGGTTCTTCCTCTAGCTAATGAGACTTTTTAAATTAAAAGAGGAGATGCAGCCTGCTTAATGAGTTGTATGGGGTCCTGGTGGAGTAGGCCTTTGTGGTTTGGTCAGATGTAGTACATTTATATCAGCATTCAATAAGGCTAAGCAGTTATATGGTCACGTTAAGTACTAGCAAGAAGCCTTTGCCTTCACAATAAATCATTACTCACACTGCACTAGTAGGCTTTTTTCAGAGTGAAACACGTTGCACAAGGCCGAGGAGCTGTGGATGACGCGACATCATCACTACGTTAGTTTAAAAAAGGAAACAAACAAAAAGCCAGGAGAACACTGTGTGTGGCATCTTGAGCATCTTCAGCAAACCCCAGATTTTGAAACACCATCTGTGTGAGCCATGAATTTGTTCCTGAAATGGAAACCCAACCAAAGTGTATGAAATAAATAAAGTTTGTCATGAAATATGTAAGCAAAATCACTATTCTCCCACGAACCTGGTGACAGGACTAGGGGGAATGGTCTCAAGTTGCGCCAGGGGAGGTTTAGGTTGGATCTTAGGAAGAAGTTCTTTACTGAACGAGTTGTTAGTCACTGGAATAGGCTGCCCAGGGAAGTGGTTGAGTCCCCATCCCTGGAGGTCTTTAAAAGACATTTAGATGTAGAGCTTAGGGATATGGTTTAGTGGAGGACTTGTTAACGTTAGGTCAGAGGTTGGACTCGGTGATCTTGTAGGTCTCTTCCAACCTAGACGATTCTGTGATTCTGTGATTTTCCCTTACATACGTATTCTGCCCTTCATCAAAATACATTATCAATTTATCATTGTCGTAGCTGACTGCAAGAAAGTAGGTACTGTTGATATGAAACTAATTTGACCAAAGAGTGGTTTTGGAGCCTTTCCTCAGCTGGGCGTACCAATGCTGGTAGATGAAGAAGTGGGTTTGGTCCTGGGAGGGCCTCGTTCACCTCTGTCTTTTTCCAGTCCCTCTTATGTGACTGGCAGAATCATGTGGTATTTCTGAAAGGAAATGATTGTAGCAGAAAAATTTGGAAATCTGGTGATCAGCAAAATAAGTGCTGATCTGTCTGAGCTTGTTCCATTGTGTTGTATCAGGGGAATAACAAATATTTATTTATTTATTTATACAAATTATTAACATATTTCTGCCTCCATTTGCCTTTTGGGTCATTTTCTTACACTATTTTTTTCTTTATATTTGATATACAGCAGAATCTGTTCCTTTCAGTCTGAAGTTCTGTGAATGCAATGTTGTCTTTATATAAATAATAATGAATACAAAAACTCTTCCAATGAGGTATACTCTTTTTCTTGTTGCTGTAAGGGAAAAGAAGGGGGCTCTTACTTACTGATACTACCTGTCCAGCCTTTCTGATTTAGCAACTATTTTTTCAGCCCACTCTGGAAGTAAGTTTCAATTCCTTCAACTCTTCTGTTGTATAAATTCTTGAAAATTATTAGAGTTTTGGAGACTTTCATATGCTGGCTGAGCTTAAGAAGTTAACCAATGATTTTAAAGAATATTTCTCTGAGAGTAATTCAGTTTGCCTTGCCCTTGGGGAAGACAGCAGTTTCATATATGTGACATACCTGGATGCTCTGAATGATGCCGTGCTGCCTCTTAGCTTGTGGCATAAAACCAAAGTGGGAGGAGACATCCAAATACAGTAGAGTAGGGTGAGTGCTGCCAACACAGAAAAACAATTTGCATCGCTAGCAAATTGGTAGAGCAGTATATATTTAACGAGTGAGGCCCTGGTGCTTCCTGCCCTGGCCCTCGTGCTCCTGCCATCCGGGGACAGGAAGAGTAATTTTCATCTCTCTGTGCAAAAATATTCCATAGAAGGTTGGAGAAAAGCAGCTGCGGCCAACCCTTCCAATTTTCGCTTCCGCAGTGGGCACCTTGCCTTGCTGTATGTGTAGCACTGATGCCCATAGGTGTTTATTTGTGTAGCAAGTACGACACTCATGGCACTTGTGTCCACTGAGAACTGTCAAACAGTGTTGCTGGAGTTTACTTAGACTGCAATTGCTTGGTGATCAGTAATGATGCTGCTCTTAATCGCCGTTATTTTGAATCAGTTTTGTGTGATTGACAGAGTGATGTGATTTAGAAGGAAAAAAACAACCTTTATAAACACTAGCTAGCTACTGGAATGTGCTTGTGATCTGGGAAAATGTAAGAGGTACGTCATTTCATGTATGGATTGATTCAGGCACTGACAACACAACCTGAGGTCCCTGGATTTCCAGAGCCTTGCTCCATGCATGCCACAAGCTCACATATTACATCTGTGTAGGCACCATGGTACTTGCCAGTTGCTTGTCTGCCTTAAAATAATTCTTCTTCCTTACGGTCTTCAGGACAGCCCGTGCTAGCCACTTCAAAGGTTTGGCTCCTTTCAGGGATATAATTGTTAGGGATGGAAATTTCCCTAATCCTTTCCTGATGTTAATAGAATAGCTATGATTTATGTAAGATATAATTCTTCGACTTTTAAGTTTTACAGTTTGTAAAGTCGCTTGTGTACAGAATATTATTAGATTAGGTATCTATTTTCTTAATAAAAGTGTTGGATAAGAAGTGGCTCAACACAAAGTTTCAGCAAGGAAACTGTTCAAAAACTACTGAGTATTGTAATTATTTTTTTCAGGATATTTGGTTTTATTCTAATCTTATTTTGGGAAATAGAATTGCTCAAGCACAACTTAAAGTGCATGTTAGTCTACGTTTGAAGAGCAATTTTAATGTATTGTAATTAAGTAACGTCTGATATGTCCATGCTATCGAGTGCTTCATTTTTTCTCTTTCCTTGTTAAACTAAGCTTTTTGTTGGTAGCTATAGCAGAGTCAGTAATCTCTCTTTCCTCTGTAACAAACTGCTGCTGGCCTCATCACTGTAAAAAAATAAATATGGTGAGAGAAAAGTTGTTTTTTTTCTTCTGTGTGTCTCAATAACTGTTTTGGGGAAACTCAAAACGAAGACTCTTTCTTTCTAAAGTGAAGCACATTGTAATTGGCCTGGACTTTGGAAGTAGATTTTTCACAGTGTTGTCTTTTAAAAAAAAAAAAAAAAAAGGCAGCTTGTGCCTTGCATGTGGATGATTGTGTTCAGTAACTTTTAAGCTGTTCACCAGTTTAAGGCAAACCTGAATTAAATGATGTAGTATCCAAATGAACTGACATGCTGATTTTTTAATTTTTTTTTTTTTTTTTTTAAAAAAAAGCACCTTCAGTGTCAAATCTAGTCTGATTGTCTACAATTTTTAATGGTGTCTGGCAGAGTGGATGTAATTTGTGTACAAAAATGAAGCGAGTGCTTAAGGGTAAAGAGTACTACAGTTTTTTAAATATAGACACAAGCATAATGCAGGCTGCTTGTTTAGGCCTCTATTTTTTCTGTATTAAATCTCATCATTTACTGTGCAACACTACTTAGGTAGGTTTCATTTTAACTCTATTCATTGCCAAAATGTTTTTTTGTTTGTTTGTTTGTTTCTTAAGCATTTGAGATCTTTTTGGTCAAAACTCTTTTAAAGTGTCCAGGAGTCCTACTAGCAGTTACATAAATGGTTTTGCACTGTAATTGTGATATCATTTCTCAAAGGTATACAAGGGCAGAAACAAAAGGGTGCTTGCCCTAATCCTGCTTAGATCCAACAATGGCAAAAACAAATCAGAGATGATAAAACTAACAATAGCAGATATAGAGGAAGTCACGATTTGGCAAGGAGTTACAATAGGTACATCTCTTTGCAGATGTTTAAAATATCAACTAATAGTGTGACATACCCAGTATAAAAAAAAAAAGAAAAAAAGAAATATTGATTTAGAAGCAGAGTTAGTAAAAGTGAGGCATTTTTCCCTTGATAGAACTGAGTTAGGGTAATCATCTTACAGAAGGCTTGAAAATCAAAATGCATAAACAAAGTTCAATTTAGCTGTACATGTGTATCCTTTCAGCTGGTAGACCAAATTATTCTGATTGTTCCTCATCAGATTTTAGTCCTTCTGTTTCATGCTGTTTATGTTAACTTCCATTAACCTACATGTTTTGAGTGAAAGTTTAAAATGGGCTATGAAAATTGCTTTCATCACTTCTCAATTTTAAAATAAGCATCAACACTGGATTACTCTGTTCCTTTAATAGATTAGTTGTAATCCACAATAATGTAGCACAGAAAAACTGGGTGCTTTTAACATGAATTGTAAAAGTTTAATTTTTTATTTTGGTCAGTGATTTTAATAGATTTGCAGCATAGATTTTAAAAAAAGTGTTTATTGAATACTAGAAGTTATATATTTAGGAGGTTTTGCTTTTGCAGTTATCTTACTGCACTTTAATGTAATGCACTTACAATAGCAAATCTATAAATTGAATAGTCTAAACTTGCTTCTTCTATGTAGAGTTTAGTTTTGAGTTTGAGTACATTTTCCATTCTTTTAAAATCATCAGTGATGAATGTAGTCTAAGGATCTGAAAGCATATATATGCATATATCTTAAGCATTGTTGTTTGCTGAATAATTCATGTGAAAGCTGCTCATAAAGCTTGGCTGGTAATGTACCTTTGAAAGGTATTGCCATCAATATCTGACATGACTTTGATTTCCACTAATGATATGTAACCAGGAAGACTGCTTAATCTGTCACTGTGTATAAATCATTGTATTTGGGTGGTCAAGGAGACCACTGTTTTGGTGGTTTGGGAATAATAATCCCTAATTCATCACCAGTAAACTGGATTTCTTAAACGTTGCTTTATACATTCTGTTTTAGGTCTCTCTTTATAACATATTTGATGGTTTTGGAGCTAGTAAGCAGTGAAACTGAGCAGAAAAGTACTTATTTAATGCTGAAATACCAGCATAAACTGCTGATTTGAATAAGGAGAACTAAAACAGAGCAACAAAAGGTGAATAAACTATAAATGAGCTCTGAACTACTAAACAGCTGTTACCTTCCATTTTAGAAGCAAAACAAATTAATGCAAGGAAAAACAAACAAACAACAACAACAAACAAGAACAGAAAGGGATTTTTGAAGCAAAATACAGATAAACAAGTAGCACCAAGAGGGAAGAGAGACACCAGCTCGGTCATGATGCAGAGGTTGCTCGTTCCTCAACATCCAGCCCTTGCACAGCAGTCATGCATGCACAGAGGTGGGGTGCACACACACGTGCTGTTTTATGCTCCTTCCCCCGCTGAATAAAGCAAAGATTCTTTACCCAGTGCATTGGAAGAATCAGTGTGGAGCCCAGATGAGAATTTAATTTCATCAGCTTTTAGTCAGAAGGAAGCACAGTCAAATAGAAACTGATGAAGAGCCTGTCAATACACCTATAGAAGGCTTTGCTGGGTGGAAAATTTATTCTGTATAGTAGTATTTATGGCAGATACCTTCACAACCACATCATAGGCAGATCCTGCTGGAGGAAAGCAAAGGGGATGAGGATTCAAAGTTTTACAAGAAGTGAAGAAAACAGCTTTTTTTTTTTTTTTTTTTTTTTTTTTTTTTTTTGAAATCTAATAAGGAGCTGGCTTTAATTTCCAACTAAATATAACAGTTCTGAAGAAGGAAAACCCAAGAAGTTAGAGGATAATAGAGCTGCGAGCAGTAAGTGGGATGAGCTTGAAATAACAAAACGCTCCTGGAAAAAATGCTCTTTGAGATTATTACAGAACTTTTACACAAGGGACATAAGATAGTCTAAATAAATCCTGCCTTCTGTACTTGTCACAAAAATAAACATCCTGAAAAATAAATTACTGTTAAGTACTGTTTGACGCTGCCCATTTTGTTGAGAACTGGCTGAAGAATCATGAGCAGACTAGTTCAGAACTGTCAGCTGATGAATCAATTGTCCATTTGCATTTTATGGAGATTATCAGTATAAATGTCATTTCATTGTGTAAGTTTGAAATGATGGATGGTAAATTAGTTTGTTTACTTTGAAGACAATGCTTAGTTGGAAGAGTTCATGAAAAGACAATGTGTAAAAAAAAGTTAAGAGAAAAGGAAGAGAGAATAAATAGTAAAATAATGGGAGTAACTTCACAACTTACTTGTTCTATGAAGAATTTAATCTCATTATGCGAACTCAGTTGTCAGTTGCTAGAGATGGGGCACTGAAGTGCTTGCAGGAATTGTCCTCCCCAGGCAGCCCAAACACCTGGAAGCTCAAACACATCCCCAGATCTGCTGTACCATCTTGTCTCTGTGCAAGTTTTCTGCAGAGGAAGGTGGTCTGATGTTAGTATGTGGATGGAAAACTGGTCACAAAAGCCGATTCTAACAGCAGAATTAGCCAATGCTAACAGAAGCCAAGGAGCTTCAGTCCTTAACTTTTAAGGGTGCTCTTTACACAAAGTTGAAAACTGAAGTTCTTGTGTCAAGAGCTAGAAGGTGATACAAATTTTTCTTTAGACATGAGAGGGTAAAGAATATTAGACATGCGTAAAGAAAAAGTATTGAGCACAACTTTAAAAGAAAAACAACGTAGTATCTTAATTGGATCCTATAAAAACACTTACTTCAGTATGGTAGTTACCCTTTTATTGTTGTTTTGCAGTTTCTAAGACATTATAGAGAAATCATTTAATTTCTGTGTTTACTTTGAAATGAACTAATGCATACTGTTATGTTTTCTATTTTACGCCGTGTGTTATTGCTTCGCTGTATTAAAATCATTTCTAAGTTCTTTAACCAGAACAGATCTGTTGATAATTGAAATCTAAGAATCAGCTCTCTAAACAAAACAAAACAAATAGAATAGATAACTTTTTCCCAGTGCTAGAGTAAATATTGATGAAGTTGATTGCATGGAAATAGAAAAGCTAAGCTGAAAAAAAGTTTCTGATCTTTAGATTCCCTTCTTTTGGTGAATAAGGATGTTTAGCAGTGTGCAGGAGGGGAGATTGTGAGTCTGTATGCATGGAGACAAAACCTGAGGCAGTAGTTAGTTGTTTTTCACTGTTTATTGACCTGAGTGAAATTATCTGCATTTCCTGTAGAACCGAAAATTAATAGACCAGATTTCTTGGGTTTTAATAAAAGTGAACTGATTTTTTAAGTGACTAATCTATGCATGTCTCGTATTACAGTCTTTAAAAAGTTAATATGGCTTTTTAAAAGCCTTTAAAAATGGATGAATGTTTTCTGTCTCTTCTAATGCTGTGTTTGGAGGGTGTTCATTGGAGTCCCTGAAGCCCTACTGGACATGGTTGACCCCGGTCTCTCTGCTCTGTACAAAGCTCATGTATTGCTCCTCTGTTTTCAATTTAATCTTTGTAATTGTCGTGTGAACCCCTAACAGATCAAAGAATGAAATTTTACATAGGCATTTGGTTGACTTTTTTTTTTTTTTTTCCTGCTTACACAGAAACAAATATTCCTTTTGATTTTGGTGACAAGACGCTGTGCATTATCATTTTGGCACTGGCTCACAACAGTAATTGCTCCTGTGTGACAGTTTGTGAAGCGAAGCCGCAATTTGCTTGGTTTTCATGGATTTTCACATAGCATTGGATCACCAACCTCTGCCGATTATTGTTGCTCAGCACATAATTTTAAGAAGAAACAAAGCAGAGGTACTCAGAGTTTCTTGTACAAGTGAGATCAGAGCTGCATTAGGTCATATTCGAGGGAGGTTGATGAAGTATTCTGGTAAACCTCGTTTCTGCCTGTGATGAGCTGCTTAGCTGACTGAATAGGTGACTCAGTTCTGGACAGCTGTCAGTCCTGATGTTTTCTCCTGAATCTCTGTTTTGCCTCAGTGATCTTAATCTTTGACTTTCTTTTCAATTTTCATGCTATGTCTCCTGTGCTCATTCAAGTTCTGGTCTCCGTGGTGCGTCTTCCTTTTGAGAGGCAAACCTTTCATCGCTTTCCTGGAGTCCTCTCAACATGCAAAGATATAAGCAGGGTGCTGGTTTTCAATTCTAATTTTTGAATAGAATCAGCTGAGAAGATGAATTATTTTAAAATCATGGGAAAAAAAGTGGCCTAAAGATGAATAATCAAGTTCTCTTTGTCCAGAATGGCAAATGTAAGATATAGATACATATATAAAAGATAGCTCTGTTGGGAAATGGCTGGCAGAAAATAAAGATGAAATTGCCAGAAAGAATATGTATGTATCTGTCCAAGCAATTTTTGAAATGAACTTTGACCATCACATAAACTGGATTTTGATGATTTTTTTTTTTTTTCTAGAAAGAAAACCAACAAACAAAACAAAGCAGAAGAGTGATGTCTTGGACAGTTTTCCAGAGATGTAGCCTGAAATACAATTTTTGTTACACACAAATCACAGAACCTGCTCTGCAGTTTATAAATAAAGCATTGTTTTTCTTCCATCCAGTTCTGAATTATGAATAGCAATGCCTAAAAAGTGAACAGCTACAGAGAAGGTTCCAGACTATTGACTGAAATTAGAGATGTTTAATATTCTGCTTTTTAGAAAGGCTCTCAAAGTACAGTGGTAGATTAATCTGGCAATTTTTTAAAGAATTTAAATTACATACATCAAGCCGTGTATTGAACTGAATGGCACATCCATTATTTGTATAGATAGAACTACTTAAATATTAAATTTTAAAACTGAAATAAATTCAGTCCACTGTCAGAACACTAGAGCCAGGAGGCCCAGAGTCCATCCCCAGCTGTGCAGTAATTTTGTGACCTATTGCGTGCAGCCTGTTGATGTTTTTTTCCTAGTCTCATGAATTACATGTATGTTTTGTTTGTTTGTTTGTTTGTTTTTCTTTTCTTTTTGTAATACTGTACTCAGTATCCTGGATGAAATTTGAATGTTACCAAAAAAGGAAAAGGGCTATCACCTTTAATTTAATGTCTTCAAGTCTGTCCATTTATTCAGACTAATTTAAAGATAAAAGGCAGTCCTTTCTTTATGCCATTGCTGCAGACAGCAGATCATGCAAAGCATAAGTGCCCTACTTTTACTTTTGCAGTTGAACATAGTTTTCAATACGTCTGTAGTACCTCCTCTGGTTCTGTTTTGTAGAACATAAGATTATTAACCACACAAAATCAAACCTGTATAGAAGCAAAACTTGAAGATATAATTTAAAAATAATTTATGTATTCTTTTGTAAGCATGACAGTGTTTCAAAATTAATGGAAAACTCTTGTGCATGTGGAAATTTTGAAATGGGAAAGGAGAATTTACCTCTACTTCTGTTCTTCACTCCTCTCTGTTAAACTTGCAAATGTATTCTATCTGGTACTGTGTTGCTAGGTGGCACAGATGACAGAAGATTAATTTTCAGTGTTCCTCTAAATTATTTTGTTTGTGGTTGACTGTGTGTATTGGTGCCTTCTTTTTCTGGGGGTGGTGTGATGGTGGGGAGGAGGAGAGGTGCTAAATTCAGGTTTATAAAGCAAGTAATAAAAGATGTTCACACCTTCAAAAATATAATCAAAAAGGTAGTTTGGCCCCAAGTATGTTAGCTTTGCAAAGTCTTAAAAAATGATTGCTTGAGAGTAAAGTGAGTTGTTCTCTCTGAGCGTAAATTGCCCAGACCAGGGTGAGATCCTACTGGGATTGCTTTCCCACAGCTATCTGCAGGTTATGGTTATGTCTTTCTAGTACGTGATGCTGTTTTCTGAAATGCTGGTCACAGAGTGCTTACGGTTGAAAGGGACTTCTGGAGTCTTCCGTTCCAATGCAGTGCTTGAACCAACTGCAGTTAGACCAGGTGGCCCAGGGCTGTGTCCAGCTTCTAGTATCTCTGAGCATAGAGATTTTCCAACATTTCTGGGCAACCTGTCCTAATACTTAACCACCTTAATGATGAAAAGCTTTTCCCCATATCCAGCTGGATCTTGCTGGCTGGTCACTGGACTTATCTCAGTGTGTCAATGTCCTTCTTGTACTTGGAACCCCCACCTGGACTCAGAGCTCCAGCTGCAGTCTCAGAAGTGCCAGATAGAGGTCTCTTGACCCGCTGGTGACACTCTTGTGTTTGTACAGTCCAGAATGTGCCTTAGCTTCCTTTGAGTTGTAGGATCCTGTAGTCTGTCTTGTGTCAGGAGGGTTTGCACCTTTTATGTGCCACTAGTGCAAGTGGTCTTGCTGCCCGCATTACGTATGGCAGTCATCAGTTCTCAGATCAGATCATGCTCTTGCTGTAGGTGCTGCTTCATCCCACACTCTCATTACTAAAACCTTGGCTATCTCTGTGCATGTTTTTATAGACCTTGTTCTTCCAGCGTTATGCAATGTGTGCTCTCATGAAACTGCATTTTCACAGTTCTTAAATAGCTTGAGTTTTCTATAGAGGATACCTCTAATCTGAAATTCTTGGGTTTTGGATGGCATATTTTAGTTCAAGGTACCGTCCGTCTTGCCTCCTCTTGTATAGCCAAACCTTAAACACCGTGGTTTGAGCTATATACCTCTCTGATTTCTGTTTCAGTCAAGGAAGAGAGAGACATAAATCACAGAAAAACATTCAGTTTGATCAAATTTAAGATAAGCTAGAATAATTGCTGTGTTATGCTATTTATTTCTGTCCATTGTCTGTACAACTGAGTGTGACTGTGCTATATTAACTTGTGGAAAACTTACCCTAGGTGGGTAAAATCCTGTCTTCCTCTTATTGTACTACATTTCATATATTCTTCTCGCTTATTCATGGATACCTCTCTTAAGGCAGCAGTTCTGTCTGATTAATGTCAAAAATTCAATAACAAATGTGCTTTGGAAAGAGATTTTGGGGTGAGTGATGCGTTACGATTTAAACCATCTAAAGTTTTGTGATGTGACAGTTACATTGTCTAATTAGAAATCAGCGTTTTCTGAGTTCTTGGGAAAAAAATTCTGTGGAAGGTCAAATGATAGCACTGCATAAAGAGAGCTGACAGGCCTTTCATGGTGGTCTGAAATCTCCAGACACAGAGACTATACAAATGTTGACAAGACATAAAATATGTAATTGTGAAATATTGTACTTAGTCTGGGTAGTCATAAGACCAGTTTCAGTTGTGTCTAGGAAGACACCAAATGACCTGCAAAAAGTTTATTTTTAGACTTTGTATTTTTTTTTTTTTTTTTTTGAGCAGCTAACCTTCTGAACTGCTGGCAGTTGCTGTCCAAAAAATAATTGCTGGAAACATGGAGACCAGCTAGTGTTTTTGAGTAAAGGCAGAGGTAAAAGTTAATATGGAAGTCTGAATTTATTACAAGCTTTTTTTTTCCCCATTAGTATTGTCAACTCTGTGTCTGCTGGAGAGGATTGATGGCATGGAAACTGTTGTCTAAAGAGTAAAAGATTAGATGACCAGTTGTTCCTCAGAGGTAGAAAGAAGATGCACCTGACGGTGCATGATGAGATTCATGCACTTGCAATGCATGAGATAATTTCCTTTGAACTCTGGACTAGGCCTGAATACGTGTATCTTGAGATGTGTGTGAAGTTGTGGGAACCATCCATTGTCAGGAGGAAGGAGTTTCTGACTTGTGGTTGGGATTTGATGTTTATTTTAGAGCTCTTCAAGAGCATGATAGTATTTGGAAGATACTTTAAGAGCAAGTGATGCTGTCACATATACATGATACAATGCATTTTATTATGTGCTTTTGCAATTCACCAAATGGATAACCCTACGTTAAGTGTAGAATTTATAGATAAGATATAGATATAGAAAAGCATTGCGAGAATATAGCTCGATATTCAGAAGCACACCATCCATAAGAGGCAATGAAAACATGTCTTGGTGCTTGGAATTGCATTCATTCATAGTTCATCACCAGCAATTTTGAGGATAACTTTTACTAAAATACTCTTTTTTTTTTTTTTTCCCATATTGGAATGAAAGGCCTCTTAAAGTTTTATAAGTTTTCAATAACTTACAATAAGTTTTTTCTTTTCCTTATTCATGTTTTCTTTCACCAGAGGGAAATGTTGTGCTCTGAAAATATTAACCTTTCCAATATTCCTGTATGATATTCATGGGGGAATATTGTCTCAGCCTACAGGGAAGTTATTCCCCCTAAAGCTGCGTGAAAATGTTGTCAGAACTTGGACTACAGCTCTCGAGTCCCTTGTTGCAAAGCTTGTGCTCAGAGAGGTAGGTGATGCCTTTCTGTGCAGTGGCAAGCTTTTTTTGGGTGCATCAGTAAGCACTGGTCACATCAGAACTCTTGACTGGAAACATCTCTAGTCAAACAAACCTCAAAGGATAAAATCGTTGTTCCTGTGGGAAGAGTGACCAAATAAAAGCTTATGGCGAGGGCTTAATTCAGTCCATGACAAAGCATCCTCTGACTTCACTGAGCTCAGGTTGCATTCCAAGTATGAGATCTGCCTAAATCTCAGTCTGTCTAAATCTGACCACTAAAATACCTAAAGTTTTATACAATTTAAAAAGTAATTTGTTAACAGTAAATGCATTTCTATCATCATATCAATATATGTTGGAGGTTAAAACTATGGACAGTGTTCCCATTGTATTGTAAGATTTAACAAACTTCCCAGATTTTTGTATATGTAATGAATGAAAGATGTTGTCTGAAAGATTTATCTCAGGATCTTTGTAGCTATTCATTGTAAATTTTCTATACTGTATGTAAGAGTCCCAAAGTAATTTTAAATAGTATTAGAGCTTCATGATGTCCTTTACATTTTTTGCCATGATGTAAGGGAATGACCTTCCATTGCTTAAAAAAAAAAAAACAAAAAACCTACCACAGGAAAGCAAATGCCATTTAGACTCAGGTGTTAAAAAGTCATGCAGGTAGAACAGCCTTCTCTCTTCTTGTTGGTCTGCAAAGATAAATCCATAAATCCTTCCAACAGTAGGCTCTTTGAATTAGTGTAAGAGCTGGTTAGACCTTCTCAACTAAGAAGATGCTGAGGCATATTATCTTCTGTTTATTCCTTCCTGGCATTGGATGATAGAAGGAAATATTTTCATTAAAAAGTTTGTCTTAGAAGTGGATGGTCCTTTTAAGCACTAGGGATTTTTTTAAAGGGAAAATTATGAACTTTGGGATCATGTAGATGACCAGATGTCCATTTTCCATCTGTTCGTTAATGCTATTGTTTGCTTTTTTTTATTTGCCTTTTTTCTTCTTTCTTTTTAAATATATAATTGAAGCCAATAGTAGCTGGCCTTCTGATGGTAGGAGGAAAATGTTTACTTTTTTGCAGTGCTTCCATTTATCTCTACAGCTCTTGCCTGGGGGCGTGTGTATGTGTATATTCTTTTGCAGATATGAATTATTCTTTCTGTCTAGAGATCATAAGTTTTTTTTGAAAGCGAAACAAAATGATTAAACTGAAGTCAACCACATTATTTGAAGCTGCACTATATGTTTATCCTCATAGTGCTTAATCCTTGACTTTGCCTCAGGCTACTAACCCTAGCTGGTTATTAATTCCTTAAAAATTCCCTGAGCCAGTGTTGCTGCTGTTATAGCTTGTTTTGGACTGAAATGAAGTTGACGTTTTTCTTAGCTGCAGCATCTTCCTGCTGTAATGTCACAGGATCAGTTGGTTACAGCAGGGCTGGTATTTTACCATGTGCGTCCACAAATTTATTTCTAGTGCAGCATCTGTTTAGACTTCTCAAGTTAGCGTTTAGTCTACCAGGGATGCAGCCTAACTTAATGAACAAATTGAAGCTCTTACGGAAATGCTCCCTCACTATACATGTACTAAGTGGCCTATTACAAAGAAACCCGTGTTTGTACTATATGAAACAAAAAGAAATCGATGAGATGGCAAACTTAGGTCATTATGCTGTAGGAAGAGGAAAACTGTGAAACTGGGGTGAAATCCAATACCCTTTGAAATATTATCAGCTTCTTTCTGTATACATTTTGGGGCCTATTGCCTAAGCTGCTTTAAAATACTACTGGGGAGCACAAAGTTGGCTCAGCGTGGTTGTGCCAGATGTATTCCTGAGCATGCAGGCAAGCTTCTGCCAGGCTCTGGTTTTGGCTTTTCTGTTTTGTTGAAGCATTCCTATGAAACCTCGAAACAGTCTGGAACATTGCAGGTAAGCCCTGGGAGCAGCGAGACAGTCCAGCCAATTTTCTCCTGGTGCTAAAGTGATGGCTTTTGTTTAGTTTTTAGATAGTTGGGCTGCCCTCTGCTCCCACTGCCTCAGCTGAGAGGTGTCGGTGAAGCGCCTTGAAAAGGGGGGAGAAAATCTTTTAAACACCTTCAAGAAACGAAATGCGTCTACCTTTCTCTCCACCTGAAGTTTTTCATTTGAAAGGAGATTTTGTCTCCAGGTTCCCTTTTTCAGAAATGAGTGCCTTAAAAGCCCACTGCATTAAATAAAATCCCAAGCCACTTCTGCCATGTTCCAAGGAACCATACCCAGTGGACGTCTTGGAAGAAAAAACACTCGGTAAAACCCAGAGACAGGAGGAGGCTATCAGTTACAAAAAAAAAAAAAAAAAAAAAAAAAAAAAAACAGAAATATTTAGCCATCTCCACTTGGTTGCAGAATTCCAAAGTAAAGGATACCTCTACGCATCCCAGCATGCCTGGCCACTGCTCCATTCCTGGTCAGATTTCACCAAACCCCTTCCATGACGGGCTAATTAGCCCCATTGTTGAACCCTCTGTGCACTTTCTTTGCCACAGTGAGGCCTTAGATGGGTGTTGATGGGATTAGAAGTTGGCATTTGGATGCGTTGATGAAAGACTTCGGCTCATCTTACAGACAGGACAACTAATCCTATAGATGTGACAACTCATCCTATAGACAGGGTGCATAACTTGGTTTTTCATCCTCATGCTGGCGACAACACATGATGTTATTTCCATGCGTCTTCACATCAGTCTATAAAGAAGACCCAAATATTTGAATAACACCATGAACACATTTAGTCCAATACATGGTTTGTTGCGGTTCGCTGACCTATTTGCATCTTGTTCTGTTTGTATCATGTCGTCCTAAAGCTTCATCTGTTCTTTGTGGTGACAGAAATGTTTCAAATTATGATTTAAATTGTACAGTTTATCATTATAGGTAATTAAAGCAAAGCCTGTATAAAGAATGCTGTAATTCTGTGAATATAAAGCCAGGAAATTGTTTTCTGTGAGACTACTGCAATGAATATAATGTATAATAATTTCATCCATGCTAAACAAATGTATTAAATATAATCCATAGTTGGTATCTCTCTGCTTTCACTCTTATGTCACTTGTGGGAGACAAGGTTAGCAAAACTGTCAGAAGTCGGTAATTAAAAGGCAAGTGGCCCTATGGAGTGTGTCATCCCAAACAGCTACTTTTGAGTTGCTGAGTATAATTCATACTTGTGTTTTCAGCAGATTAGTTAGGATGTTGTTCGGTGGCAGTGCAGTAGTTTACTGGAGCCAAGATATGGTGTGCGTAACGCCAGTGGTATGTAGAGCGCCTCAGAAATGAAACTGAGACACCCAGCCACCTTTCCTCCAGAGGAAGGGGGAGAAGCTCCTGGGGTAGCTGCATGCAAACTTTATGGAGCTGCTGCAAACTTTATCTTCTGGAAGATGGTGGCATGCTTTTCCCCAAAGCAAATTACTCTGGGGAAGCCTGGATCAAGGCGATGCAGTCTGTAAAAGCAATGGAGAAGCTAATTCAGATAAGTGTTATTTCTTCAGCATTAAAGCTGTGAATGAAATGCTGGAAATGGAAGATCTTAATCTCGAGAAGGCGGAACAGATTTAGTTTCAGTGTTGAACTTGGCTTTTCTTGCTGCACCGAAAAATCTGTGAAGACTTTGAACATTTAGCAGAATTGGGCTCAGCATTGCTGTGATTTGGAGTTTGAATCAAGCTGCATCGGTCTTGTTTTGGTGAGGTTTCCCATCACAAATCAAGCTTTGACTGTCTGAAATTTGAAGTACAGCTTGTGATCCGTGGGAGAATTAGCAGAAGGTTAATGTGCAGGAGCGCTTGATCAGAACAGCTAAAATTTTCGTAAGGCTGCTTGTGTTTTTGGAGCCCTATTTGCAATGCTGCTGCTGCCACGGGGAGACAGTACGTTGAAATGTGACCAGTGTCTGCAAGGGGGTGAGGGGGACAACCAGAGATGTTGCATTTGAGGTCTGCTAGTCAGGGGGAAGAAAGCGAGTCATGGTGTTCCCCCCAACATCCTAATCTCCTACAGCCCCCTCTCTGCTCCCGTGCTCCCAGCACAGCTGTAGGGGCATAATCCGCTTGTTCCTGGGGGACTCCCACTCTGGAAGGCATCCCCTTTTTTTGCTCTAGAGCACTGCCGAAGATTACTGAGAACCTGCATCTGCTGACTTCAGTGACAATTTCCATTAAGTTTTCCATCACCGATTTTATGGTGATGCATGACCAGAAAAGAGCACAGCCTGACTTTCAGATCCAGAGCTATTTTCATTGGGCTGGCTGTTAAAGCCAACAAAAAGAAAACATTTTCTTTCTAAGCTGAGTGTATTTGACACTGAAGGTCAGTGGGAGATAATAGTACCAGAAGTCTGGTGTTTATACACACAGTTGCTTACGGAGCAAATTAAATGATGTGTAACTTGACTGCTGCTTCTTCTGCCTTCCCTGAGGGAAGCGTAACCCTCACCAGCCCTTCACGTGCCTCTCAGCCTGTCCCTTCACCTAACAACCCCTACAGGATTTTGGCTGTGAAACCCACACCTTACATTACCCATGCCTGGAGCAGCAACTGGAATTCCTGAAAGGAGATTGAGGGGCATCCTGCGACCACTGCTGCCATTATGTAGATGGTCATTCCGTCCCTTGCTAGTTAATAGCAAACAGCCTAGAGAAAGATAAAAAGGTGTGCTTCAAAGCCTTTTCTTGCTTACAGTCTCCAAAGGAGGGGAAAAAGTCCTTGAAAACAGTTGGTCAGGGAGGCGAAAGGGATCAGCATCTGTGGATTCTCAGAGCACATGTGAGCCCTCCTCGGAGGAGAGGGAGGCAGGGGAGAGGTGCAAATGGTTTTATCTGAATGGTTTTATCAGGAGGTGCCATGGATAAAGGCAGTGACATTCCTGCAGTGCTCTGCTCTGATGGGGGTGGAAGAGTAACTGGATCCTGAATTAGGTGGTTCACTGATGTGCCTATTTTTTCCAGTCCATGTAGCTCTGCATAGCACCTCGGGGTTCTGGAGCAGTGTTTTTATGCCACTTGAGGTCTCAGATTTGTACTTTTCGAACCAAGAAAAATGGGAGTTTCTTAATTGCTTCATCCTCCAATTTTTTTCCTTATAATACTAGCTTGAGTCCGAGTGATGGCTTTGGTTTTTATTTTATTTATTTATTTTTTTTGTCAGCTTAATTGTGATACTATGTGGCTAATTTTATTCGGATGGAAATAATTTAATGCAGCACATAATGTATTGAGATCCTGATTTTTTTTTTTTTTTGTCAAGTTTACAGTCTCTCTTTTCCAATGTGGGCTGTGGTTTCATTACAGTAAGTTCCTGCTTTGGATGCAGAGACTTACGTCAGATTCACCAGCTGCTGCTCCCTCTAAATAGGCAGCGTGCCAGTACCAAGGATTAGCTGGGTTACTGTTTGTCCCACCAGTTGTTTTTAAAATCTTTAGCTGCAGAAACATCCTTATACATTGTCCCTGCAGCTCTGCCCCTGGTGCCCCCCATTTTCTCCAGGTGCTCCATTTTAGGAGCTTGCACTTGAGGTATTCGGTTGCTTGCTTTGGAAAATGCGCTTGTGCTTTATTATAAGCTAGCAGCCTTCTGCATCTTTCATCTCGTGTCTTAGAGGGTGGGTTTCCTCCCCCCACCGCAATGGCTAGAGTATTCAGATGCTGTCATTAAAATGCTTATCACAGGGGGCGACTGATAATCGAGGATGAGGAAGCAGCAGCAGTAAGCAATGCTTATCTGAACCACAGCGTGCTTGGCTTGTGGAGCAGTTTTGCTAATTAAATTACCCCCATCCTACAGCCGCCACGGCTTGGGGAAGGGAGCTTTGTGTGAACCCAAAGTCCATCAGCTTTCCTCATAGAGCCGAATGGAAATCCTGAACTGACTCCTTGTTTAGACTAAGGTGGTGCTGCTGAGCACCAGGGCCCTATCAAGGCAGGGGATGCCTGCAGGGGCTGCCAGAAGCACCCAGTGGGATTTATTTCCCCGGAGGAGCCCAGGCTGAGAGAGGGGGGACCTGGGGCCGAGCTGGGAGCAGAGCCGTAGCTTGCGCTGCTTCTGTGCTCCCATGGAGCACCTCGGGACCTGCCGTGTGTTTCTTTCTACTAGGATGCTTCTGCAGCCTTCAGCTCTCCCCCCTCCTGAGCTGATCGTGACAGTTTTGGAGCATGCATATCCTTCAGGGCAAATAGCGGGGAAGTTAAAGGAAGACCATGAACACTTGGGCGCAGTTGCTGCCATGCTCCCTGCAAAGATGACAGGTTTTAGCTCAAGTTCAGGACCACAGCCCAAACCGAACCAACCAGCCTGGATACACAGGAGCTTCATACTTGTCCCCAAAGTGTCTGTGCTGGGCCCAAATGAGCGGGGGAGCTGTGCTGAGCTGTGCACCGAGAGGCTGCAGTGCTGTTCTCTGCCCCAGGCTAGCTGCTTACCTCCGGGATACAGGATTTAACTTTGTTAACCATGCCAGGTCGATCACATCATAGGTTTTAAGACTCCCAGAGCAGACCTACAGAAGGAGGATTCTCAAAAGCAGGAGGAGCATCCCGAGGCTTATGAGAGACAGACTGTGAGCACAAGGAGGAGAGGTGCCTGGCGGGTGGTTGGCTGGGGAAGAAAATGCAGCAGGTTTAAGCTTGTCATTTCTCTCTTCCCCCTCAATGCTCCTCAGACAGAACCATGGGGGTCTTCAGCTCAAGCTCTGTTGTTTTTCCAAGCACAGGATTTTGCCAGGTGCTTGCACTCGTGATGGGGAGTATGTGTGGAGTTGCATCGTCTTCGGGACGAGGATAACTGCAGAAGAAACAGCTTATCCTCTGCTTTCAGCAGCATGGTATTGAGGGTACAAAGCCCTACAGTGGTACGGAGAGAGCTGCTAAACCAGTTGTGCTAAAGGTTATGGGACAGAGCCGGCTGAAGGCTTGCTTGGTGGCCAGAGCACTTCGGGATTTAATTGCATAAAACAGCTCCTCCCAACCTGATGAATATTTCCCAGGTTTTACAACAAATTCTTCTCTGAATGGCAAATGCAAAAGGCCTTTCAAAATATAAAGAAATAGGAACTTCAGTCTTTGTCAGTAGCCATATGTGATAGTAGGATGTGTGTATATTTAAGGCTATTAGTCTATGTGTTGAGTGAATGAATAGGGAACAGCTTTTGTTCAGAGCTCCCCTGGATGCTGCAGCTCTCAGCAGTGGGCGGTTGCACCAGCTGTAGCCTATGTAGGCTACGTATAGGGCCCGTGCACCGTAAACATCTCTCTCACTGCTCTTACCACCACTCAACATGAAGAGCTCCGCTGCTCTTTCACCTGCTGCCATGCTGCTAATCACGCCCATGTTTTTCTTCAAAGAGCTGTAAGCCTTCCTCCCTATCCTCACCTCTCTTGGTCTCCTGTGAAGATCTCGTGCTTCGTTGGCATTTGTGCATTGGTTATCTGAAGGACGTGTCCCACATGCCATGCAGGAGTGCCACGAGCGCCCACCTAGTTCTTAAACGTGTTTCTGTCCATGCATTTTAGATCAACTAAGGAAGCCAAAGTGATAATATAGAGAGGAGTTAAAAACAAACAAACAAACAACAACAAAAACCTAACAAACAAAAACAACAACAGAAAACACCCTAATTCTTGTTTAAGAAATACTGGACTTTTATACATTTTTTAAAAAAATTATATAAACATTGTACATTTCATTAATATGCCTGTTTTCAAAAGGTATTACTTAACCAATTGAAACCTGGTAGTTGCCAAGATAGAAAAGATTACTTAATTAGGGAGTTTGGTGGAGGGCTCTTTCTGATGATAATTTTTAAAGAACCTTTTCTTAATTTTAGTAAAAAACTAACCTTCTTGTACTCGCCTTGACAGGCTCCTTTGCAAGCCAAAAAATTCCAGTGTATTTTTTTTTCTAATTTTGGTAGTGTCTGTTAATATGACAATGCATAGGCTGTCAGTCGTCTGAATGACAGTGAGGAAAGGTGATTGTGTCTGATGTGTCGAGAGATGAGACCTACTTAGCACACATCCTACCTAGAAGATACTTTTCTTTGTCAAGTGCCGTGTTTCATTTTGTAAATGACATCAACTACAGTGGCCCACGTCTCATTGGTTTTCCCTTGAGACAGAAGATACAAAATGCTGCAGTGTACTGAAAGTATTTCTCTGTCCTACACGCTGATATTAAGGATAGTTTAAATGATGCTTATTTAATTGTTGGCTCATAATACTGGAGAGCTAACATCGCTATTCCGCTAAAAGATGATGTTTGCAGAGGAGAGAAAAATATGCTTCCTGACCATAACCATTTAAAAGAGTACCTTAAAAATCAACTTAAATTAGGAAAGTTAAATAGAAAAGGTAGTCATAAAACCTCTGCAGTCCAACAATTGAAATTTAACTTGCATGGTGGCCTGGACAGTGATACCTGGATCATACTCATTTATGTGTAGGTGCAGGTGCCAGTCAACAGCATGGTCTTGACAAACTGATTTTATTGTTCCCCAAAGCCCATTTTTATTTAAGTGTTGTCGGTGGCTGGTAAGCCGCTCTTCCGATGATTCAGTGGACTGTCATAATGGTCTATCGTTTCTCTGCATCTTTTTTTTGTTGTTGCTGCTATTTCTCATGCCATCTTCTGCGACTGGGTTAGCACGCAGATGATTAGCTGCAGATTAAGTGCTGCTTGTAGGTAACCAGCTGGGGACTAGGACCTGATCCAGCAAACCATTAAGCATGGACCTCCTTCCATTGACGTCAGTCATGACTATATGTGTTCCTAAAGGTGAACATATGCTTGGGTGCTCTAGTGAATCAGTCTGCAGGGATATTTATAAGTTGATATCAGGACTATCATGAAGTGGAAGAAGGTGGCTCTTCCTTAGCATTGCTGCTTTGGTGTTGTCCAAGAGAAATTTTTGGAGACATCACCTGGCAATGATTTCAGATTTTATTATGGGGGAAAAATATAATATATGTTCTTGCAGGTAAGGTTCATGATGCCCCTCTGACTGGACTCAGAATTTATGAAGAGATGCCTGTATGTGGCTTGGACAGGTGCTGCTTTGTTCTTGTCTGAGTTTCGTCAAGTTACTGTGTCAAAGCTTTAGGGGCCAGTGACAGAGTTTCGTGCTGTTCATGGTTGCACCCATACTTAAAGTGAAATAAGGCTCTCTTCAAAATACGTAGCTAGCCCTCCTCTGAAGGAAATATTCCTTATGTCATTAAACTTTACTCTTGTATTACAACAAAAATATTTTCCATCTTCTTATGGCATGTTTATAAAAAAGAAGCATTCAGCTATTTCCGAGTTGGTGCCAGTGTTCCTGACCTCACTTGTGCTCTAGGTAGTACCAAGTAGGCCATCCAGCTCTTCAGCTCTCAAAATGAGGGCTTCTTCTTTAGACTCCAGAAAGCCCAGGGAAAAAATAGTGCCCTATCCTCACCCTTTTCCTGGCTGCTGTGTGAGAATGTTAGAGTTGGGTTGTGGTATGGCTCTTTAAATAAAATGCACAGATTTGTTAAACACCAGAGAATGAAAAATGGTGTTCATTGTGTTGGTGTTGCTTCAGTCTTCAGTTTATTGTGGATATGAAGCTGAAATTCTAGTTTCAGAGTGCATTCTAAAAATATGTGTAAGTGAAATTATTTAATATACTTCTATAAATGTCAAAGAAATCTTATTAGCATTGCCCAAATTATCTGATTTTGCTTTATACTAGCAATAAAGTAAGTTCATATGTATGAGTTAATATATGAAGGATCATCTAAAGCATAAGGATTAAAAACAAATTCCTTCTCAAATGTTTTTAAGAACCTAGACAATGTACGTTTCACACAGTACTTTAGGAATAGACCCCCTTTTGTAAAAGACTTTAAAAAAAATAAATCAGGATCAGCCTGATGTGTTTGAAATCAAATATTAACACAACTGCATAGCATTTTAAAAATGTAGAATCAAAATACTCAAACACAAGATAGCTGTAATGTTGACGCATATTGAAATATTAATATGCCTCATATTATCATACATCAATAAAATGCATCAAAACATGAGAATTACTCTTTTAAATGGAAGTGTATTGGTTTGAGTGTTATCTGAAGGTAGTGCTCCATATAGCAGAAACACTGCAGAGGATATCTATTCCCATGGGCTGGCTGCAATCTTTTTCTCTATCAGTTCAGTATTGGGAAACAGCACAGTCCAAGAACGTTAGGCTGGTGACTTTAGGAAAAACACAGTCTTGTCTTCCTTTAATCTTGTACGTGAGTATGCTGGTGACTTACCAGCTGTAAAGATTTGCCAACTCTTGTCAGGACTAACACTGTTAAAGACCAGGTTTCAAGAAGAGGTGCATTGGCTAATATGGGGGCTCCTTTGTAGACACAATTGTATAATGACTAATATTGAAAAGTCAAGTCAGTAACCTGAAAATGGTAAAATGGTATGAAGAGACTATGCTGTACATAATAAACAATCTGGGCATTATGCTCATGTAGTTCATATAGAAATCATGGTTTCTTAGGATATCGGTGCTTTTGTGTTTTGGTAAAAAAAAAGCATTGCTATAATGAATTAATCTTCCAAAGTGGACCGTTTTAAACAGCACTTTTAAAGCCATACAAAGAGAATCCAGGTGAAGATGCTGAGTTAAATTTTGGTTTTCGTTTTACCATAAGAGTTGAAGACGGGAATTAATGCAGTCTTCTTGATCTTTTTGCATTTAGTCATTCAACATAAAGCATGAAGCTCTCAATTCAAGCCTCCATACAGGGAGTGATTGGTTCCTACTATGCTGAATAGGGCTGTTTCTGAACTGCGACTGTATCTAATCAGCAGAGAGTGGGCTGACTTCACACCAGTTATTGAAAACACATTTTCATAATGTTTCTTTGCTGATAAATATCCAACCAGAATTCTCTTATATGTTGTAGTATGCATAGCTATTGAGAAATATTTAGAAATGCATGTATAGTACCAACCATGCAAATAGGAGTTTGTAATACTTCTTAGCATATTCATTATGAATTCTTGAAATGTTAAGCTATCTCTGTCCTACAGTATATCAGTGCTGAGCAAACCATGGCTGGGGGCCAATTCCATTTTACAGCTATCCAAAGCAGTCTTGTGACCAATCAATCAAGTTTACACTTACAAAATGCCCGTAGTGTAAGCACCTAAGGCACTGTGCATAATCCATACGAAAATAAATACGATATACTATCTCTGAATGGTGAAGTCAGGTGAAATTAGACGTGCCTCTGAGGTTGCAGTAGATAAAAGAATATGGTTCTGCAGGAGGAGATGATTAGCACATGGTAGCAATGCCCACGATTCGAAAGGCTGTCACACGTTTAAGATGTGAATGGAAATTTGATCAAATGTCTGGAGTGAGTGAAAGGGTGATGCGTAAGGAGATTTTATAAATGGGACACAATCAGGCCACAGAAATTTCTTCTACAAATTAATGTCTAGCTCTGAGGAGAAGGCTGCCCTGTCCTCTATCACAATCACAATAAGCTTCAGTTACTACTAATACTTGCCTTCTGGTGGTTTGACAGGACAGCCCTCGGCCTTAATAGATTTTGCAATGGGAGCACTGCGTGTTAGTGAGGTGTGCTACTTGGAAGCTAATTTTTTTTTTTTTAAAGAGATGAGCTCCACGTGATGGATGAGAAACAAGAGGGAAAAAAAAAGGAAGAAAAAAAAAAGAAAATGGAAGGTACCGTCCCAGCATCACCTCCCCTGGGTCTCCGCTCCCCATCCCCACAGAAGGATGCCGTCAGGGGAGGTGGGACCGAAGGTGAGGTTGGTCTCCACTGCTTGCCCTTATCTTTCCCCAGCCTCGCTGGCCAACATCTTTACACACTGCAGTGCACAGATCTGCTCTCCCAGGTTGATCCTCCAGCCAGCATCTTCACCTCCTTGTCCCCAGGCCCCAAATCCTGCATTTTCCCAGGCAGGTCCATGTGCAGAAGCACAGTGTGCGATCCACCTCCTCGTTCCCTGCAGCTAGCACGTAGCAGGTTTGTGTTGAAGCATTCAAATGTTCAATTTTGCCCTCCCTGCCCCCAACTAGATGCCGCCCATTAGCTTCCACAATTTACGCTTTTTTTTTTTTTCTCTTTTTCTCTTTTTTTTTTTTTTTTTTTTTTCTGCTGACGCTCCAGCACTCAGCTATTAGTAGCCTGCTTGTGCCACTGTGAGCATCCAGCCACTCTGAGCGTTACAGTAGTAATGATGGAGAGAAAGCGGTGTTTTTTGGGGAGGGGTGAAATGGTTTAGGCAGTGCAGAATTTATTCTATTGCATGAATCCAGCATTTAATGTGCAGGTAGAAAAAAAATGCTTCCTGTTCTGCTTATCCTTGGCTGGGTAATTGACAGCCTTCTGGAGCTTCATTTCTAGCCTTTTCATCTTTTGTTGATAAAGATGCAAAAAAGACAGACATGCACAAAAGGACTGTATATAGCGTATAATTCATTTTCTAGAGCTAGAACATCTAGCTGAATGTGCCATTGATTTACCCTGGCACTAATTCCTGGTGAGTGGCTCATTTTGAAAGTAGCTACAAGTTGGCATATTTGCAGGAGCATTGAATTCTGGCACGCAGTCACTGTTGTATTAAAAACATGATGTGCAGTGAGTCTGGAGAGCCTTTGAAAGTGAGATATCAATAGAAGCTATGAGTTGCATTGTTATTCTCAGTACATACAGTGTAAAAAAAATAAAAAAAATAAAAAAAATAAAACAGAGTAAGCTGTATATGTTACCAATAGTGTGCGGTTTGCGGCATGGATTTTTCTTGCACAATGAGTTAGTGATGCTGTGTTTGTTAAAAAATTGTACTCAAAGCCACTTTAAAGTCCATATGGTATCTGTTATGATTGCCTTAATAACAATAGCATAATTATGAGCATTATATCTTTATAGGATTGAATGTGCAACAAACATTGCTTGTGAGCAGCAAGTTCTCGTAAGAGATGACAGCTGTTTTAGAACCAAAATTATAGCTTATTTATTGTGTGTATACATTCGAGCTGGGTGAAAAATAGCAAAAGAATGAAATCTGAAAAAGAACTATTTCTTGCTAAATGTTATTTTGCAATAAAAAGCTAGTTGTACACTAATGAACAATAAGAATGGGTTTGTTGAAAATAACATATTTTTGTAAAATAAGACATTTCAAAAGGGTGCCTCTAGCTGCAGAGTTTTGTTCCTTTTTCTTGGAAGGAAAGGAGGAAGATGGGAAGAGGGAGCTCCTTCAGGCCTGGGGATCTTTGCTGAGTTGCAGCAGAAAGCGTTTAACTGAGAAAGGTGACTGCAGTCACCACCTCTGTACAGCAAGAATGAGAACAGAAGGTGAGAGCAGGAAGGAGGTATTGAAGGTGCATCCTATTTTGTGTGCGTCTTGCACTGTCAGGGTTCTCTTTTCCTCACTTTTCCATTGTTTTTCTGTAGCTTCTCCAGGCCTTCAGGTGCCTGAGTCTTTCTCTCACTGTTGAATTGATATTGCAAGTGACAGGCAGGTCTTGCAAACAAAAGTATAATCACATGGACTGCTGTAATTGAAAGTTAGATTCATACTGGTCCTTACTTGATTGAAAAACCTGTATCATTTGAGGAGCTTGCTGAGGATGACAAAAAACCCAAAGTTTTAGCTCGTGCACTGATACCATGGAGGAATGCCTGGTGGCAGCTTGCAAAGCTGTGTTGAGGTGGGTGAGAGGAGAGGAGAGGAATTCGGGTGGGTGTCTTCATTGCTGCAGATGAGCTGGAGTGTGGTTTCCAAGGAGGATGAAAAAATACATGCAATACAGATGTACAGACATCACAAGGCTCATAAAGCATTAAAATCCAGGCGCAAATACTGTACAAATAAAAACCAGGGCTCTTGCATATACAGAAAGGAACTTTCATGCCGTGTGAAGGCTCTTGACACAAAGGGAGCTTTCAAAATATTATAAGGTTGTTAAAAACTGGTTCCACTGCATAAATAAGCTAATGTGAAATCTCTGGTGCACACTGAGAGCAAGTTTGCCATAGGCTCATGTCTCGGTGAGACCTGGACCTGCGAACAGGAGCGACAGCTCGGTTGTACCCTGCAGTGATCCTCTGACAGCTCGGCTGGACGTGTTCCCCATCACGGAGGAGAAAGGTGGATCAGAGAGAAAGGAGGCTGTGAAGAGCCAGCTTGGCAATTCCCCAAACTGGGATGCTGAGAGGGAAAAAGAAGCGCGGGCAGAAATTCTGCATGCTCCCAACACGGGTCGTATGCAGGGCTCCCACTGCAGACCAGGGGCCACTGCTGGGTTGTGCATTAGAAGGAAAATCAATGGGGAGAGAAGAATTTGGGCAGCAGCAAGGTTTGGGGCTGTTTGGAGGCTTCGTGCACCCAGAGAAGCCCTTCTCTGAGCTCCTGGGACCACATGTTGCTGTTGCCTTCCCATTTGTAAAATGAATAGCCATGCTGAGACGGCACTGGGGCAGAGAGGTCTCCTTTCTGCACTGGAGAGAGTTCTCCAGATGGAGAAGTGGAAAGAAATACCGCCGGATGGCTTTCACTGAAAATGCTTTGTGAACTCAGAACTCCTCCCCACTTTTTAAAAAACATTTTTTTTTTTTTTTCCCAGCATCATTTAAAAAGTAGTGGATGCCAGATTCTTTGAACAGCAAGTGCTGGCAGCTGACATACCTCTTCGTGATAGAAGTCATTGTCAACTGTGTGAAACCAGGGGATATTGACAATTTATGCAGTGATAGTTGTCTTTAAGTATCTTTAAATTGTGTAGATGTTGTTAATCTCATTGAAAAAGCATAAAACACAGTGGAGTTTAATGATCTTGGGATTTTTATTCTGTGGCTGCTTTTTTTTTTTTTTATTTTATTCAAAGCTCTGAAATGGTTGTTGGTCCATAATTTTATGGAAATGCTTTGTAAAATGATAACCATGCTACTCAGTTTTGTCTGTAGTCTCCGATGCAATTTAGAGTAAAGTGTTAAAAAACATTTTGCAAATTGCCAGAGCTCATTACCTAATGCATTGAATTACAGATGGAAAGAAATGCTGTAGTGGGTTAATTGAAGTATAATGGCTGATCTTACTTGGACCAGGCTGCAGCATCTTTAAAATGTGTGCATCTTAGATCCGTGAAGCTGTAATTTCCAAGCCATACTTGTTGCAGTGTTGACATTCGTGTGGAAATTGTTTTAATAAATGCCCAAATGCTCTGCACAGAAATCCAACAAATAATGTTACATTAACAGAAAACATGGTATTTTTTTTCCCCTCAACAGTAATGTCAACAGGTTTTCTAGTGGCTTGCAGTCCTGTTTGCAATTTAAAAGGCTGAGGGAAGCTTTCTGAAGGGCTGCTTTTGCTTCAGGAAAATGTGTGATCAAAAACTTGAAGTTCTGATGGAAAAAAAATTGGAGCTGATGGTGAATTTTTGCTTCTAAGGGGAAGAAAATATATCTCTTGTAGCTTGAAATGTTTGGATATGAAACAGCTTCCTACTTCTGATTTTTTGCTAATATAAGCTTGTATAAAAAAATCTAGAACAAAATGTTACACTGCAACTAAAAGAGATAAGTTTTTTCTTTTTCAAGAAATGAATAGCAGAAGATGGTGACTGCCTTTTGGATTTTTTCCACTTCAGAATACAAAGGGTTTTGGATGTGGAATATGTGGCATAACAGAAAATGGAGTCCTCACTGAAACCTGGTCTTTGCAGAGGAGTTGGGCAAACGATTGTGGGTTTTGTTTGTTTGTTTGTTTGTTTCAGTTTAGGTTTTGTAAAGGGCACCTTGAAGTCACGGAAGCATCTGCTGATTGGGTGCTATAACATGGATTTGAGGTTAAGAATTGTGTTACTTGAAGTGGTTTGGGATTATAAGCAAAATAAAGCATTTCTGAGATAATATGTTCAGTTTGCAGGATGCTATCAACATTGCTTGGGCACCATTCATCTTCAAGGGCACTTCACCTGCCCCGATTTCCCAACTTAGGAGTTACTCCAAATTGTCATAACTGTTCCTACTGCAGCTGCTTGTGTTTGCTTTTCCTGAGGCTGGTGTTCATTGAGTGAACAAGCCGTCTATTGTGATGAATCTTGATAGGTCTGTAATGACGTGTGTTAATGTAGACCTCCCTTTTGCCTTCTTGGTACAGTCAGCTTCATGTGAGCCCCATCTGCAAACTCTGGTGGAGAAAACAGGCTGATGTATGCCTGTGCGACATGGCAACCTTTCATGTCAACAGGAAAGGAGATACAACAGGATCAGACCAGACCTCATTTAAAAAATAAATAAAAATCAGCCATAGTAAGAAACACCCAGAGGTAGGATTATTTAAAAGTAATTTGTATTTTTCCACATTTGTTTACTATACCCCAAATATTTCAGGGCAACTTTGTTATATAAATTGCACTGATAATCAGAAATCAGTTTTCAGGAATATTCTTGTACCAAAGACTTGTCTGCTGTCTAATTCCCTAGTACATCATGGAGAGTTTTGTTAGGACACGAAGAATGACATTGCTGTGGTATAATACACATACCAGAAGGGAATTGCACTGAAATGCTGGTCGCCACAAAGAATGGGGGAATTTTCCTCTGCCAGTTTCCATTGTCAGAGATGGTCCAACATGGCTTTAAAGGAAGAAGTGCCTGCGTGATGCAACACAAGCTGAGCTCTGCTCTTTGCCTTTGTGGTTGAGATGGAATCAACGCCTCTCATTACTGAGAACTAGATACTGCAAAAAACTGCAGTATAAAATTATCTGTTTTGCTTTGTTCTCTTTCAGGCGAATGCCAAAAATAAAACTTTAAATGGTTGATCATTTAATGGTCAGGAAAATCAGTTCAATTGAATTAGCATGCTGTTTGAAGGCCTCATTTTTAAATTTAGCCTGTTTAGGCTAGGAAGGAACTTGAAAATAAAACAGCATAGGAATCTTAATGTATTAGCAGACAGACACCTGTATGCTGAACTTCACGTTCCTGGTGAGCACTACTGCTGCTTAGATATTCTTTGCTCTTCTGGTTCCCTACCTGCCTCTGATCTTTGGGATGATTCTTTGGAGATGAAGGAGTCGAGCCAACCAACAAAAATACATAAGTGTTGACAGCAGAGCAGAAATCAGCTTTTTTGCAGTGTTAATCCAAGAATAGTGATCTTTGGGCTTGTCTGAGCCCGAGCACTGCAAGCAACTGGATGACTGGGGAATGACCACTGTTGGGTCTTTCTGAACATAGCACTGATGTTAAAATAGGAAAGTGTAGTAAGAAAGCACAGTCCTTTTCCTCTTTTTTATTTTTTCCTCGCTAGTCAAGATTACTGGGTTGATTAGACTATGTGGTTTGGCGTGACTCCTAATAATCACTTTAATAATTACCGTGTTTTTTTTCTCTTTCTTATTTGTCCAATCAGTGATCAGAATATTTTTGCTTTGCAAAAGAATGCAGCCACTGTCAATAGAAATTGATCTTTTAATTGTGTTCATCACTTTGACTTTGCCAGAGAGGTTGATAGCGCATAAACATTGGGAGTAGAAAAATCATTGTAGCCATTTTTTTCAAAAGACAAAACAAAGCACCTTGATTTGTTTTAGATATACAGAATATTTAATATGTTCTAAATAAACTGCATATTGATAGCAGCAGCGCATTATGAAGAATAATTGTTCAGATTAGAAGACATTTATAAATAAGTCTATTGTTATGAAAAGTAATTGTTCTTAATATCTTACTCTGCAAGTCTTATGTTTAAAATTGTGTATTTGTATTCAAGAAGGTGTGTCAGATTAGTGAAGAAAAAGCAAACTCTTATTCTGAAGCTGAAGCTGAAAGGGATGTGAAAAGATCTCCAAAGTGCTCACTTCAAATAAGACAGCAGAAAAGTCCTATTTGCAGAAAGTCAGTGACTACCTCATTCCTGTGAGATGTCAGGTGGGGATATATGAACTGGTGCGCCGCTCCCCAGTGAGTTTCATTTTTCTGTTGCCTTTGTATTTTGGTTGGGAATTTAAATTTATCGTGGAAATCCCTGTTTCCAGTCCCTCTCACACCTTTTAAAGGAGTCTGAAACCAACCACTTAAAGTCAGTAATGACTTTGCCAACCGTGGACTAAGGCTTCTGGATTGCACAAGGGGTGAGCAGCAAGGGTCAATAGTTCACCGGTCTGCAAACCTGGGGGTGGCATTGGAAAGACAGAAAGGAAAGGGAAGCATCACAGTTGACAGTGACAAACCAAAAAGGAATAGCTGAATGTTAGAAGAAAATCTTTAATTTGGCTGAATCGAGTTTAAGACTCAGAAGACTAAGGGTTTTTATAAGGTTTGTCCACTTTACAGGAGCTTGCAGGGGGAAGAGGATTTGAATGTGGCCATGAAGACCTGAGCCAACTGGCAAGTTTTCTGCAGCACTTTGAAGCCTCTGCATGTTCCTTGATGGATCCCAGCTGATTTACACAACCTCGACTGTAGCCTGTAACTGTGGATAGCTGCTGGGTCCTTTGTTAAGTCTGGGTAAAGGCCTTGTGAAAACTCTTGTAAAGGGACAGGCAACTGAGGGAAAAGTGAGAATACGGAGAAGTGAAATTGTGCAAGGTAAAGGGGACAAAAAAAGAGTAACCTGGGGAGATGCCCTCTAAACAGGGAACAAGGATGCCAAGCTGAGGGTGTAAATGGCAGTGAGGTCTCTGAGATCCTCAAAGCTCCTGGCAGAAAGGCTCTTGCCTCTTCCACCTCTACCCGTTTTCTGAGGATGAAAATAAGCAATTTGATTATTCTACGGCGAATGATATAAAATATTTTAGAGGCACGAATGGGACTTTAAATAAAACTTTACGGAGCGCAAAAATATTTTTCACTGACTTCACTTAGTGAAACAAAAGGAGAAGATGGTCAGAAGGGACAATTGTCCCTGTTAATGACAATCTGCTTTAAAGCTGGCTTCTTTTTCCTGCCCCCATTAAAAATCCGTCCATTGTAGATGATAGCGTAAGGTATGGCAAAACTTTTGCCACAATGAAGGGTGGATGCATTTGTCTCGTGACCACCGACCGAAATCCTGCATGGCTGAGGAGAGGTGGAGCAGGGAGCATGGAGCCATGGGCAAGGTCCTGATGGAGAGGGGAAGCAAAATCTCGGCATCTCTGAAGGAACCTAGAGAGACTTGTGCCATAGAAAACTCGAAGGGGACTTGAAGACTTTGTCTGAAGATGAAACAAATGTGGAAGAGGTTGTGGGGCAAACTGACAAAGCCATCAGCAGCACATTTCCAGGAGGAGAAAGGTCTACCCAAATGTTCCAAAGGTGGTCAAGAATGAAAAAGGAGAATTGCTCATGATGTCAGTGTTGGCTAAGGCACTTTTGGTGTTTAAGGTGGCACTTGCAATGTCAGTATTTTGAATGTGGCTTGGGGAAAGCTGAGAAGTGCAAGTCTGCAATCTTTGTATGTTCTGAACAAGTTATTTAAAAAGTGTAATAAAACTTAAAACTCTTAACACCTGCATAAATACAGCTAGCGCCAGGTTCAGAGCAAGCGAAAGCCAGGCCTTCTGGGCACTGGGTACCAGGCTTATGAAACTTATTGCCAAAGGGTATTGTGAATGCTTACAGCTTAAAGAGAGGCTGGAGGAGAAAGCCACCAAGGATTACTTGGAAACTGCAGCCAACAGAGGAGCTCCCTGAGCTGGAAGCATATGGAGTGTTAGGAAGAATAACCATATTTGGGAATATTGGGCTCGATTATCCTGTTCTTGTGCTTTTCCTTGTCTGCCTTTCCACGCCTTGTGTTAGAAGTAAGGTCTCAGACTGGGTGGGACCTTTGAGTTGAAGTAGTACCGCAGTTTTTGTAGCCTTCTTGTCCAGAACACCGTCAGTCATGAAGGAGAGGCAGGTTTGAAAAATAAACCAGCACATGGAAGAAACCACGCAGCCTGTGAGAAAAATCATGTGGCAAGAGGCTGGGGGAGAGGTCAGTGGACCGGCCAGATGCCCACCACGCTGTGTCACTGCGCTCCTCTTTCTCTCCTCTCTGCAGAACAAGGCTGAGGTGTCACCAGAGGACAAAAAAAAAAAAAGATCAGGGCAGGGCTTCTGAGCTTGTCTTATCTGAAGCCTTGAAAGGGATTGTACAGCCTGTTTCTTATCCCCTGCTCTGGATCTGCTTACCAGCAAGCCCATGCATCACCACTCTTTGTGCCCTGTAGCAGCATTAGCTCCTTCTTTGGGCTCGGGGATGCTCTCTGCTCGCTGTCCACACTGACGTACAGAAAGGTGAACAGGAGCTTCTCCTTTGGGCAGGACCTTTCAGATCGTGTTGTGCTGCTGCTGGGCGGTATGGCAGCCTGCCTGGTGTTGCTGAGGTTGGTGGCCACAAGACTGCCAACTGCAAGCAGCACATGGAAAAGGCAATGGCAGGATAAAAAAAATGATGCACTAAGAAATTGTATATAAAGAAGCAAAGTGGACTTCAAACTCTCTGTGAGCCTCCATGTTACTGGGAAGTATCCAGTGTGCTCACCTGCTCATCCTTTTGGGAGTAAATGACATGCGTGGCTTCCTTGTTGCTTCAGCCAGCTGCCTTGTCACCCTCTGTCTTGGAGGGACCTGAATTTGCAGAGGCAGACTAAATATTGATTTCCTTGCCTGTCCTTTTGCAAGAAGATAATGTTTTGAATCTTCTTATTTTGCAGTTCCTGAGTCTATAAATCAGAGAAGTCGTGTATGGGACAGGGGGCGTGGAGGTCTTTGATTTCTAGTTGTCTAGCCATTGGAGTATTAAAATAGTATTAGGAAAAAATCCTATTAAACCTTCTGCATTAAAGTAGTGCATTTATACGACTCAGCAAGTTGTTGGGTTGTATTAAATTAGGATTGCTACAGGACCTGTGTAGAATTGATAATTCATTGTACAGGCACAGCAAAATGTGATCAGGTCCTTACACTGGAGAAATGCTCATCTAAACAAGCAAGACAGAGGGTTGGGAAACTTAAAAATCAAAAACTACGGGGCAGGTCTTCAGGATATAGAGTTACGTGGCCAACCTAGCCACCTTCTGCCAGGGGCCACCACAGTGGTCTCATGGCACTCACTGTGGATGAAAATGTCATATAATAAATATATTATATGATGACACTAAGCTGGGAAGAGTGGCTGACACGCCAGAAGGCTGTGCTGCCATTCAACGAGACCTGGACTGGATGGAGAGATGGGCAGGAAGAAACCAGATGCGGTTTAAAAAGAGCAAGTGTAGAGTCCTGCACCTGGAAGGAACAACCAGAAGTATCAGTACAGGCTGGGGGACGACCTGCTGGAGAGGAGCTCTGAGGAGAAGGACCTGGGGGTCCTGGTGGACGACAAGTTGACCATGAGTCAGCAGTGTGCCCTCGTGTCCAAGAGGGCCAATGGTATCCTGGCGTGCATTAAAAGGAGTGTGGCCAGCAGGTCAAGGGAGGTGATCCTTCCCCTCTACTCTGCCCTGGTCAGGCCTCACCTGGAGTACTGTGTCCAGTTCTGGGCTCCCTGGTACAAAAAAGACAGGGATCTCCTGGAAAGAGTCCAGTGGAGGGCCATAAAGATGATACGGGGCCTGGAGTATCTTCCTTATGAAGAAAGGCTGAGAGACCTGGGTCTGTTCAGCCTGGAGAAGAGACGACTGAGAGGGGATCTCATCAATGTGTATAAATACCTGAGGTGTGGGAGGCAGAAGGATGTAGCCAACCTCTTCTCAGTGGTTTGCGGGGATAGGACAAGGGACAATGGCCACAAGGTAGAGCACAGGAAGTTCCACACCAACATGCAAAAGAACTTCTTCACGGTGAGGATGATGGAGCACTGGAACAGGCTGCCCACGGAGGTTGTGGAATCTCCTTTGGAGATATTCAAGGCCCATCTGGACGCCTGCCTGGGCAGCCTGCTCTGAGGAACCTGCTTTGGCAGGGGAGGTTGGACCCGATGATCTTTCGAGGTCCCTTCCAACCCCTACAATTCTGTGATTCTGTGATTCTGTGATATGATATTTATATATTATATATATGATATATATATAACAAAATATCTGCTTTGTCAGCCCTGCCACAGCGATCCATCAGCTTGGTGGAGGAGAAGGCAGTGCTGCTGCACATAGAAGACCCTGATTCTCTTAACTGTAAGCATAGGCTGTCGTCTTTTTTTTTTTTTTTTTTTTTTTTGGCAGTCTGTTAAGACCATTAAGTTGTTTAGACATCTAGTTAGTGACAGAGGAAGCAGCAGCGTTCAGTCTGGCACAGGCCATTAAGTATTTTATTTTCAGGATCAGAAAGCTAGGGTTGCTTTAGAAAGAAAAATTAGAGCAGAAATATGATCCACAGTGAAGCCTAAATAACACTCGTAATATTATATATGTATGTTTGGATAGTAACTTGTATTGCAATGGTTTATGAATTTATGATTGTTGTAGAGACTATTATAAGCAGAAGTACAGTATTTTATGTTTTAATTGCAACTGATAGCTCTGAAGATGGCAAGAAAAATAGTGCAATGGAAAAAAACAAATAATAAAGGTCTTCAAACCAAACCCAACCTTCTCTAGAGACAATATTGTTAAGGATTTTCCCATTGTTATGGAGTGTGGGCTCAGGTTTTGGTTCAAATTAATGGATGCTGAAATAGGCTTGGTGGAATTATGTGTGAGTAATCATCCTCAGTGCATGTGAAAATACAGAGGAATATCTGTTTATATAAATTGCTCATTCTCTGGATATTAGTGTTTACTAATTTTAATCAGAGAGAATTTAAGATAAACCAGTGTGTTTTCCTATAATCTATTGAAGTGTTGTAAAATCAGTACTTCTTATGCACATAAGTAACACCTTCTGATTTCTGTCCTTCTAATTTCTGACCTTCACTTCTGATTATCCTGAGATTTCCTCAGCAAAGCTTCCATCGAACTCGTCAGGACTTCGCTGATAACTGTCTTAATAACCCTTAAATGTGGAGCCACTTGGAGTTAATTGATTACCATTAAGGCACCCAAATTGGAATTCACTGTCTAGCTTTGTATATTTATATTATGTCAATAAAAACAGAATGCTTCTTAAATAACAGTATAAATACATTCAAATAGCTAACTTTTTGCTAGTGCTATGCATAACTTCTGGAATATATCCTCCACTGCGTTCAGTATCCCAGCAGTGTGGAGGAGGGATGGAAGCATCCTGGAACAAGGCGTTTTCTCTCTCTGAGTTGAAAAAGGAGACCCACAAACTAAAAAATCAAAAATAAATAAATACATGTCCGCAGCGGGCAGTTTCCTACGAAGGCTGTGGCTGAGTAGATAAAGATGCTTGCCAGTTTTTACAAATGGTATATGCCCAGCTTTGAATCACCTGGCCTGTGCTGGGATTAGAATTTGGTGTTTTGTTTTTTTTTCCTCCGGGAGAGGACTTTGGGAAGCGGGCCTGGCCAGTCCTGCACCTGGGCATCTCTCCCTCTGCCTGACTTCTCATCCTCATGGGTGCCTTGCTGGCAGCAGCCCTGGCAGGGAGGGAGATGGCTGCAAACTCTCTAATCCCTTCAGATGTCACCGTTTGGCAATTCACAGCCCTCAAAGTCATGCTTTTGGGGAGTCAAGATACCAGCCAGGAATTCATCCAGCCAATGCTCTCTATTGTTTGTGGTTTTATTCAGCAAGTACAGTGTTCAGCGAGCTTTTGCTTCCCGGTTGTTTAACCTTTGTTTCAGATGAATCGCCTTGTTTCCCTACTGGTGCCAATCTCCTTTCTCTTGAGCAAGAGGCGTCTTTTTGTGTTTGTTAAATGGGCAATGATGAAGCGTTTTAAGTGGTCCAAAGGTCCTATTAATTATGTAAAACAACAACAACCAGATAGCTACAGCTGATTTTTTTTTCCTTTTTTCTTTTTTCCCCTAGCAGTCTTAGCACTCAAGTGAAAATAATTCAAGCTTGTTCTGTGTATTTGCCTAAAACATCGTGCATTTGGATGCATATTTTTATTCGTGGCTTAATCCTGATGGCTCTTCGTAGCTCTGAACACATTAGTGTTCAGTGGCAAGGGTATTTGAGATTTTCATGTTTTGCTACATAAGAATAATAAAACTGAGAAGGAGGAAAAGGGACGAAGCCAGTTTGCCATTAATTTGTCTTTCTTAGTTCTGAGATACTTTGATCGCCTTTTCTGTGCTCTGCTCCCCAATGTGCAGCACGCGGAGCGTGCTGGTGGAACAAGTTACTTTGAGAAGGAACTATTGTGAGCAAAAGAATTATGTGGGGCTGCTAAATACTGCTCTGAACAAATACACCAAACGTCATGCAGACGTTGCTTCTGTATTCTCCAGCTTGCCTTGGTTAATCAGAGTGAGCTCTGACACTACTGGGGAAAGCAGGAGTGAGTGTTTGGCCTTGTGACTTGCCATCAGGGGCATGGCACATGTTGTGAAATGCTGGGTTTTCCCTCTCTGTGTGCTGTTTCCCTGTTTCGTTTCTGCCTCACCTTCCCCACAAGTAGTGCTTTGAAAGCATCATGTTTTGCGATGTGTGAGTATCTGAACAGTTTTATTTTTGGAAGGTTTATTTAAGGGAAAAATATCTGTATGGTAACTGCTATAGAAAAAGGTGGCTGATGTGTCCACCTTCTCACAGCAAAGTTCTCCTTTGGTGGACCTCAGCTAGTCCTCCTGAGGACTCTCCTTTCAAGCCTCTGATCTCCAGAAGCTCCTCTTAGTAAAAGGAAGAGCTGCTGGTCTTGTCCTTCGGAAAATGTTTTGGACACTTAAACACCAACCTCCAATGACACCCACCAGCCAGATTTCCCCTGGCATTTGGGGGTAGTCTCGAGAGGCTGATGACACTGGGCCATGCATTTGGCAGTGGTCTTCCTACCGGGAGCTGAAATGTGCTAAACTTTGCTTTCTGCAGAGCTCGATCTGCGCTATTAAGTGCTCAGTATTTTCTTTACCTTCATAGCAATCTGCACTGGAGCCTGTATATTTAAGAGCTGTTAGGCAGAATTATTTTTCAAATATGATTGCTCAGTCTCTGCTTTCCAGATGACGTATTACGGTGTTAAATTTCTGGTTTAAACATCACTTATAATCTTAACCGCACACAGTTACGGAGCCCAACTTCACCCCGAGGAGTTCCTTGAGAGCAGGTGGCAGGATGCTGGCAGAGGAAATTTATGCCGTAAAGCCTCCAATCCTGTCATTAATTTGGGTTTCCACTGTGTAGTTCTGCGGGTTGAAACTAGATGCTGCCAGCAGTGTTCCTCCATGAAAACACAAGATAAAAAAATCAGAGAAGTGATGATCAGTAAAAAAGAACTTGGGGCTCTGATGTAAATGTTAGTTTTCAGTTAGTGGCTGGAGAAGGGTCATCCTTTGACCTATTGCAGTTGCAGTGTAATTGCAATATAGGATTTTGTTGGTTTACTTCTTGTTAATTGCATAAACAAGTGGAGGAAAGGATGCGGAGAGTAAAGTTAATCTGAGAAGAGATAACTCTCTTCTGAGACAAATCTTAAATCTTAATGAACCAGAGAGTGCTAAAATAGTACTCAGTGAGCACTAAAATGAACTTTTTCAGTATTTATTTCCTGTAGACTGATAACATTGTCAAGGGAGCAAGTTTTTCACATTGTGATAATAATTGGTATCCAATATCCAATCTAGGTTGTTTGTTTAATAATTCGATTCGATGAATTTTGTAAAGTGAATCTTCTTGCATACACATCTAAATTGAAGTAAAAACCAATGGCTTAATATCTGATTTTAACACTGCATTTATACGTAAATATCTTCCATACTTCTGTTTTTCAAAAACGAATGTGTTTCCACAACATGTTTCTTCATAGTTTCACAATTATATTGCCAGCATTTATGAGACACCAAGGGGTGAATTTTAAATTATCTATATGGTGTCCAATCAAATGTTTTCAAGAGCTCTGCTTTTGAGAGAAAAAATGACATAATGTGTAGTAAAGGATAATGGCTATTCTTCAATCAAGATGCTTCCCAGCCTCATGCAACCTCTTAGCTCCCAAGCTGTCAGGTAAGGTTTTCTAGTTAACAGCTACGTTCCCTCTCAAGAGATCTCTCAGATAAATTGATTTGAAGCTGATTTTTTCTTGACTCCCCAAGGGTGTGTTGTAGGTATCTTCCATGAAGGATGACCCTGAAAGATGGAAAGGAGTCGGGAAGTTGCAGGTGGTATTTACTGGGACAAGGAAAAAAGGGTTGTTTTCTCAAACATGAATATTGCTTGGATTAAGCCTGCTATAGGCTTTTACATCTACTAGCTGCTTGTTTACATATTTGCCTTCTTTCTAACTTAAGTCACTTTAATCTGGTTACTGGAAACCATATGTGCTAGAACTGAAAGGCAAAATGTCATATTGCAGGGAAAAGCTGGATGGCAAACTGTAAGAGGGCAGCTTGACAGGGAAGCAGATGGAGCAGTGTGGTGCAGGAAAGCAAACTCTTGGGGCAACGTAGACCTGCAAGGCAGAGAAAGTGGCTGGGGTGTGAGAGCACGGGATGTGTGGAGTCTCGCAAAGAGAAGTGTGGGGGTTAGAGACAGGGTGGTTTTCCCCCAAAATAAAATCTGGGAGACAAATGGTGCTTCTTGGCCCTGATAACAGCATCTCATTTTGGTTTGAGATTATTTCTTTGCTCAGGAGTAGCAGATGTCAAAGGCTTACTTTCAATAAAGAAGTACCTCAGATTCTGGTATTTTGGGCACGACTGCCTTTATTTAAATATATATGCCATCGTGGAAGGATAAAATGGTCATATAGGGCAGTCCCTTGCAGGAACCTCAGGCCAGATAGAAGCAGTGAGAAAAGTGAAAACAAAGCTAACTGTAAGCTCATGCAAGCCAATTTAGACGTGTGGTTATATCTGTGAAAACCTGATCCGAATCAGATAATTTCCATTTATTTCCACTCACTTGGGGCTGGTAGCCTCTGTGTGCTTAAGTTCCCCCTTCGTGCCTGCTGTGGCTGTGGAATTAAGGTTTTGCTGAAGTCCTAGATGTGGATTTCAGCTTAAGTGTATTGACATGGGTGAAAACCATTTTTTTTTTCTGCTGTGCTGTTTGACTGTAGTGCAGCAAAGCAAAAATGCAGGTGTGCTTGCAAGCAGCAGCACAAGGACTGTTTGATAGTTTGAAAATTGGTATTGACTGACCCTTACCCTCCTGCATAGTGCAGATTTCCAGTTCCGAATATGCGTGATGTGAATGCTGTAAAGCTTATAGGTCGAATGCTGTTCCTGAACTTAAAGAGAGGTATTCCCAAAAGCTAACTTTGAGCTCAGATTCCACCTTACAGTTCATGGAGAGAGATACATTCCTCTACGGGGTGGGATGCTTGGTGGCTACATCCACTACCTGGTCCTGCTGGCTTTCCAGAAGGGCTACAGGGGAACCAAGGAGATCAGACCATTCTGCTAAAGCAGTTATTTGTCAACGTCCCTTCAAATATAATAGCCCGAATTCCCGATTTGCTTTCCGCTCATGTGGCTTTGGCAGCATTAGTTAAAGTTGAGTGGTTTAGCAAACATTTTTTGCTGTAACATATATTTTCTCTTACATTCTTCAAATGTAAACCATGGAAAAGTAAAGGCATTAACCATTTGAATGGTAACAAAAAATATCCCAACCTAATGTTCTAGAGATTATATATACAGGCATTTATAAAAAGAGGATAAAACGGAAAAAAGAAGAAAGGAATATCAATTGGGAAAAGTCTTATGTATGCCCGGCAGTGTTTAAAGCTGTTATAAATTTCAGTATTTTTTTCTTTTTCAACAGAAGAAACTAATATTTTTTCAACTTAATAAATTTATTAAGTAGGGGAAGTTATACAGATTTTTTAGTTACAGCTTTTTTTTTTTTTTTCCTTTTTTTTTTTTTTAACTGCAGCTAGGTAAATGTTCAAAGTACTGCTTATTTAACAAAATAAAAGCTGATAATTTAGCATTAAAAAAAACTCTTTGGATATAGAGAGTTTTCTTACAGGTTCTAGTCTTTCAGAAGATGTTCCATGAATAAATAATCTTTTGTGTCTTTTGTCATGGACTTTGATCCTTCTGGTAAGCTTTTTAAATGATTTATTAAAGTAGAACGTGTAATCCCTTTTCGCCGTTTTTCTTTTCTTTTTTTGGCTATTATTATCAGAATGCTTTCAGATGCTTGTACAGAACCATTCACAAACATTCATTGTCTGTTTTTAAATAGGTGAAGATGAAAGAAGATTCTTAATGCATTCACCAATTGTCTTAATATTGGTAAAGCCTGCTATATATCTAGGGAAGTAATGCAAGATTCGGTTCCAGCCTGTTGGCTTTTTATCAACTCCACTTTGAGCTGATAGCCATCAGAGACTTCTGCCTCCTGTGTCTGTACTTAAGGTTACCTGTTGAATACGATTTTGATGACAAATGTAATGAAGTGCATGTATGGAATAATACTTTTACACCATGGAAATGGTATCAAAACATGACTGCTGTTCCTGTACTCATTTTCCTTTGCTGGCCAGAAGAAGACCGGTCTATGACTGGGGACTCTGAGAGGCTTGTAAAAGTGGAGAACTGATTTTTGTTGCCCCCCCCTTTTTTTTTTTTTTTTTTTTCCTTCACTCAATCTATAGGCCCCATGCAAGTCAGAAGTCCCAAGGCAGAAAGCATGCATATATTAAAATTAACTACAACTCCCCCAAAGCAAGCAAGGAAACCCTCAAATAGCCCACCTGTGACAGAAAGGCATGTAGCACTTTTTTCTCATCTTGTCGATATTAGCCCTACAGTCTTTCTCTCATATCAGGTTAAATTGAGTCCACTGGGGTCACTGAGATCTTTTTCCCTACAAAGCCTGTGAAAACATCTATATTTTCCTCTAGTGATAGGCACCATTTTGCCAAGAATAACGTTTCCCATAGTCTGAAGCCTGAGGAGCAGCCAAAAACCTGGATCCTGCAGACAGCTGCCAGCATTGCCAGCCCCTCACCCTGTCACCCTGGGGTGTGCAGGCTGGGTGTGAGGGCATGGGGCGAGGAGCCCCCCAAAACCATTGGGTGAAGGAATCAATGGCTGCCGGGGAAGGCCAAGGCGTCGGTGACTGGGACTCCAAGTACTTTCTGCAATAACTACAGTAGGTATTGATTTAGTCTGTCAAAACGGGCTTTTGGAGCTGAAGATTATTCATTTAAATTATGAAAAAGCAAAAGTTACGGTGATGGATGTTTCAGAGGATGTGAGGGGGACTAAAGTCATATTTAAATATGAATCCACTGTGAAGCTGTCATAACATCCCTTACAGTAAAAGTGAAATTGCTGAGCTCTGAGGTTTGCTTTCTGAGACTAAGCTTAGGACTTATCCAGTCTTCTGCTTCCCCTGTATTTCTCAGATAGAGAATTTAATCTTCTTGAGCCTGGCTGTTGAGTCAGTGCTGACCCTTGTGGTGGCTGTGGCTTGGGAGCACTCCATGCAGCTCCGAGTTTTGACTGGGTCCTGTGGGAGGTTTATAGGTTGTATGAAGGGGGCTTGAACCTCCAAATGGACATCCTCTGGAATTACTGATTTTGGAGAACAGGAAATGTAGGTTAAGTACATTTATTCTTTGCAAGAGTCCTTCGGGTCCACCAATGGTTGAATTTATCTTTGTGAAAGGATGTCTTGCATGCTGGACATAATGCATTTCAAATCCTGGCTTCATTGAGATGGCAATGACAGAATAGATATTAGTATCCTCTCTGTTACTTTTGCTAGTTAAGCTTTTTCTTTTGTTTTGTTTTCTTTTTTTTTTTTTTTTGATTTTGAAGAGCTATCAGAGGTGCTTTGAACAGTTTTGTTCTTCTAAAGATTGATTTTGAAATTGTAATGGCAGAACATATCACATGGTTGCATTAATAGCAGGTGACTTAACTCTGTTTTAAGAGAAGCAGTTAGCATGAGCCTCAGTGTAAGACTTTTTTGTTTGCAGAAGAGGAACTCGTGATGATGATAGTGATATCAGCCCACTGAGACAGTCCTCCACTAACACACACAACTGTTTTTTGTGTTTCTTGTAGGACCCATTGCAGCTTTTATAACCATAGTTCCTTCTGGAAGTGTCTCATGCAATCCAAGAGTTGTGCTCAAAAGTTGCAATGTGAATTGAAAATATTTATGCAGATATATTGATGTATCTTTTGTGTGGAAGAAAACAAATAAACAAAAAAATGGGCAAAGTTTCGGCAAATATTCTTTCATCACAACCTTTGCCTTTGCTTCCTTGTGATTTGTATTTGTTTTCTGGTCCTATCTTCTTAATCTGTTTTCTAACTGTTGATCCTGCAGAGGAGAAACAAATTTTATCATCAATGGAACAGGCAAAAAAGCCTTCAGATAGCAAAGAGTTAGTACTGATTGATCCATGCTTCTGGAATGTTTAAAGTTGAAATTAATTCCCTATTTTACTCTGTGGGAGTTTTATTAGTACTCCAGAAGTCAGAACCTTCAGGATTTGCAGGGTACTTGCTGTGCAGCTTCCCCTAGCTTCAAAAAGAAGAAAAGTCTAGGAAAAAATTGGCAAGGGATTGGGTAAAATGGCCTCTAAAGTGTTTATGATAAAGCAATCAGGAGTGGGTGAGAGTACATGGGGACATCTTATCTAAAGACAGTCTAGAACTTTTTAAAGCTTTGATTGAGCTGTATTGTCCTATTAGATATACTTGATCCCATTAACACCACAGACTTTTAATGTTCAAAGCTGGGTATTTTTGAACAAAGGTTGTGAGTAAGTGACTGCATAAGTATGAGGATTCTCCACCCTGGGAGCTCAGATCTTGGTATCCCTGATTAGATAGTCCCTTCAGGAGAGCAGGGTAGACTCAGATACAGGCATGGTGTGTTTGCTCTGCAAGATAGTACTGCAGTCTGCAGACATCTACAAACTAAGGGCGCTTCTGAAGACTTTATGTTTGCAGACATCGTGGCACAGGAGAAGATCTTGTGAAAAACATGGGTGCTATCTTGCATCAAAGTGGTCTTTTGGAAAACATGATGTATTTCTCTAAGAAAATTTATGGTTTTCTTTATATAAAGTTTATATACTTACCCTTTTCTTGTTACTGTGCAAATTCCAGGATGCCAAGTACTGTTGTATTATCCCCCCCCCCATAATTTTTCTTTATTAAAAAATTGGTGTAAACAATTAGTTAAAAACTTACATTGGATTTCACGAGTTTTCTTTTTGGCAAGGGATTACAATTATTTTTTTTCACAATAAACCAGAATTTTTCTTCTCCACAGTGCACATTATCAAAATGACTTGTTTCCAGTATTTTTAGACTTCTAAGTGCTAGTATTTCCCTTGCTAACACCAGTGCTTGCTTTATGGCAGTTGGTTTTCTACTTTCTGCAGCGACCACAGTGTCTTCTAGTTCTCTGCCAGAATACTCCTACCCCTTTCTTGTAGAGATCAGATAGCTTTAGAGTATTAGTAGAATGTAAACTAGCAGTTTAAATAAGATTACTGGGATTAGTCATCTCTGCAGAGAAGATTTCAAGTGGGCATAATTGAGGTCCTTAAAATTATGAAGTAGACAATGAAGCTATTATGGTCAAAGAGGGAAAATGATAAAAAGAAAGTAAGATGTAATGAAAGAATGGATTTTTGTGTGTGCATATTTAAAACAAACAAGCAAACAAAAAAAATAACTACACAAAGTATGATATTACATGGCATTTTTCTGCTTAGCATAAAAGTTTCCTTGTGGCTTAAGACACGAGAAACATACCATGAAAGAATTACTTTTAGAAAAGGGAGTTTTTTAACACTAAGAAATACTTTTTGTTGTGGAAGTCAAGTGGAGAATAACATGCATACTTACTCTCTAGACATATTTTTGTGTGTCTTACTTCTTTAAGAGACCTGTCATCTGTTTGTTTTATCATGTAAAACAGAACATTTCAATTAGCATCCTTTTTTTTTTTTTTTTTTTTTTAATGGATTTTTTCGCTTTTTGTCTTAATCCTGCATTTCTTTTTTAGGATCCATTGTCCTCCGGGTGTTACTTTTCAATATACGGAGTGTATACTTGAAACATTTACCTCCAAGCTTTTCTTTGGTTTTGCCTCCTTCCTTTGCAAGGACTACTAGAATAATTCTATTTCAGTGACATGGCAAGAAAAGATTCTGGCTCCTAGCTTAGTTTTCTCTCCGTGTGCATGGACAGCTCTGCTACCCTTGAGTTTTTAGCTCCCCTCTTTTGGTGGAAAGACAGAATTAAGCTCTCCTGGGCTGAGCATGTTTCATTTTTCAATTGGTTTGTGTGGCAAGCGTTTCAGCAACAGACTGAGTAGGAAATGCACTTTGAGAGCAGAGCAGGTCCTAATAGTCAAGGTTTTGCAATACTGAAGTAGTAAACTCTCCCCAAATTTCACACCTTGGAAGTAGACTGCTCTGAGTTTTATTCTTGGCTTGTTGCTTGCCATTTCCACCTCTTTATTCTAATAGCTGTTGTCTAAAGTATATAAGAATTTGTCTTTATTTTCAGTCATTTCCTCTCCCTCACATTCAGTATCAAACTCTTGCCACCCAGTATTCTTGTACTAGCACATGTAGCTTTTCTCCTTTGTTCTCGTGTGAGAAGTAAGGTGTATTTTTTTTTTCGTTGTAATTTTCAGTAATTAAACTGATTAGAATTAAACTGGTGGGGAAACTGCATTTGATTACACAGGCAATATAGAGGAGGTAAAACTCATCTAACTAGGTTCCTTTCCAGCCTTTAGGCTTTTAATAGCTAAGTTAATTTCCTAGAGGAATATGGGCTGATTGAAGGAAAAACTATAATCATTAATTGTGGTAGATTTAATTTGTTTGAAGTATAAAGGAAAGACTGCCTGAGACTTCAGGGGAAGTAGAGAGCCATGCTTTTGCAAAGTTGCTTATTCCAGCCAGAGCGATGTGTTTTCTGCTGCCTGTAACAAATTCTGGTAAAATTTGGGGGCTATTTATGGCTTTTATACATTTCAGTGGGAGTGATACTCTTAGATCACAGGATTATTAGAAAGGAATTAACAGGGCCTCTTTTCCTGTGTATTATGACCGTAAAGTTACACTATGTATTTAGGAGTGTGTATTTAGTATTCTGGTCTATCTACCTGATGCTTCAGGGACATAAGCTCTTCTCTAGGTATCCACTGAACCGTTTCCTCACTAATGTGGTTATAGAATATGAGATTGCTGTAGTTGCTTTCCAAGAGAAAACAGAATTTTCCTTATTCAATAAAGGCTTTTTTTAATTGTCACTTAATTTCTTTCTCTCTGATGATTAGAGCATGAAACTGGCGTTCTGGGGCCTGTCTCTATTAATTGCCACTAGAGAAGTCATTTCATATAGAGTTTGAATGGATGATTCGTCTTTTTCTTTTCTGAGCAATTATAAAAACGTGCTTTACCTGCCTTTCAGATGCATTTATATATAGTGTGAGATGCCTGTCATATCCTTTGACATTACTGGTTACTGTATTTGTGTAAGCAGTGTTTGTATAGTGCCTAATCCTGTCTTTGTTTTCTCAATACCTTTTCAAAAAGTACTCAGCTGACTCATAAATCATGTTAGTAGTACTAGAATAATGACATGAAGTATTTGCTGTGCACAAATTAGATTATAACATACCTGTTTATGTTACCTAGATGTTGAATAGAGGACTGTGAATACATACTAATCCTCGATGCAGAAGGTCCATGTGAATGCCTGGAGTGTCTTCAGATTTTGAATTTTCATGGTATAAGGTAGAGAAAGAACAATAACTGACTAAAATGCCAACTTACAGAGAACCGTTTTTAGGAAGTTGTTCTGGATAGTTGGGCTGTATATGTTGCAGTGTTTTGGAGAGAAATGATTCAGACTAGAGGCATTCAACCTAGTGTGTTTTTTGTGCTTACATATATTTGTCTCTCATTTTGCCTTAGAGGAAGATAGGTAAAACGAAAAACAGGTTATGCTTATTTGATCAACACTTGAAAAATACTCAGTAAGAGAAAAAAAAAGAGCAATATATTTCAGAATGATTAATTAGCTTTCCCATATTTATCTTCAGCCTAATTGTCTGTAGAAATTGTTTGTAGGGTCTTTTTTGTTGTTGTTTTTGTTCTGTCTTAACCTCTGATTAGCGAGCCACAGCCCTTTTTATTGGAGCTTTCAGTGAGAGTAGTTGCAGCAATTAGGTGGTATGGCATATGAAAACTTGCAAATGAGTTGTGGTCCAGGGAGAGGGTCAAACCAGTTCACTTATTTCATTTACATGCTGGTGCTTCTCTTGAGTCAGTGGGCAAACTACTACTGGAAGGAACGAAAGAAATGTTGGAAAAAGCAGCAAGTGCAAGCAGCTCTTGCGGTTTTGAGTAATGGTTGTAGCTGAAAGGATTTGTGGTGGAAGTGCTTGCAGCAACAGTGGTAAAATTAACCACAAGCATTTTTGCTGCAAGAGGGTGAATTCACATCATCTGCCTCGGGCTCATGTGAGGCAGATGTCCTGCGCTGCCTTCTGGCAGTGCCCACCTCTTTCCGCTGGCAATCTGGGGAAATTAACCTGCATTTGGTCGTTGGACTTGCAGCCAGAATACAGCTCAGCTCTGCTCTGCAGAGTTCACGTATGTGTCTAGCTGGGAATAGACCCACAGAACAAGGTAGCACGAGTCCAGGTTTATAAGGACCACATTTCCACATCTAAATTTGAACAGTGGAATTAGCTGGGAGGAAGGATGGGAGATCTTAGGGATGATGCTCCGGTGCCTGTATGATGAAGTTAACAATTTGGTGTTGGAGCTTGTCAATTTCTCTTTCTGCATGGCCCTGTCAGTCTGTGACAGTGCAGTCAATCCACCACCCTCTTGTGCTTCAGGGAAAATGCTTGTCCAGTCTAACCTCGATAAAGTTTTCATCAAAGCCTTAATGCCTCTTCTGCCAGGTAGCAGCTGCTTGAAAACAGTCTTATAACAACGGTGCCTATTTACTGCAAATTTTTTTTGGACAATAGCTTTAATCTCCGTCATCATTAAGAAGCACCCATAATCATAGCTTTAAGGAGCTGCCTTGAGAGTATAATAAAACTGTCTGACGCCTTGATTTACATCTCAGGCAGCCACAGGGTACCTAAGGAGCAGGTACAGTGCTGATACTCAGGCAAATCAGGGGCAGGGCAGCGTTTGCTGGGCAAGTTACTAAGCAGTATCGCTCCAACCTGACAACTGTGGAGATAAATCCTGAACGGTGCGTATCTGCAGCTAGGAAAGATTAGAAAATCCAAACAACATGTCAGAAAAAAAAAAAAAAAAAAAAGAATAGTCCCACGGAATCTAAAATGTTGTCATTTCCAGTGATTTCATCTGGGCTCTTGCCTATGAAAATATCTACAGGCCTTCACATCATTTTAATTATTTGTGATCTGCCTTTTCTATAAAGTTCTTAAGCAGAGTTTTTCAGGGAATGTGAAAATGGTAACAGTGAAAATAATAATTGTGTTTTGTTTTGTTTTGTTTTGTTTTTCCCCTGTATTTTTCAAACTTTAGATTATTTAGTTTTTCCGTTTTGAGACATGTCATGGATTGTATGTTCCAGGAACAGTAAAATGGAGAGGATAACCAATCTCCCTCTGACTAATCTGACTAACTTTTATCCTAAAAGGGACATTTTCTGTAATCTCCAGTACAGTAAGTTGATGGGTACACTTTACTCATATCTTTTATGGTCTTCTCAAGATTTTTTTAACTATAGATTGCAACTTTTTGAAACGTGTTTCAAGTTAAGAATAGCATATTTGACACTGTATACAGAAAGATTTGTGAGGACGTTCTTATGGACAGTGGAAGGTGTCTATTCCCTATTTTATGTAATGCATTCTTCCTGGTCAGAGTAAAATATCCAGATTATTAAGTTCCACTTTTCTTCATAAAGGAATACATGACTGATGTTGTACAGCATTTAGCCCTATAGCAACAGTTTAGGCTTGTATTGGAAAACAAAATGTACAGGAAAATACATAACCGGATTCTCTATTTCTTCTGTAATGTGGCTCACACTGACCACAGTGGGAGCCGTGTCTAATTTCAGGCTATATAAAGAAATGATCATTAGAGAGGTTATATAAAATGTTCATATGCAGAGCATGTTACATTTGCTCAGCTGGATATGCTTTAAAGTAGACCTTACTTCAGTGCTTGACTTGCAGGCTTCTCAGACTGTACATGTCTGCACTAGTTGCTTGCAGGAGCTTATAATTCATTGTCAAAATCTTCCTTCCAGGCTGCTCTTGCAAAAACAGTGCAATAACACCTTACCTTCCTCTAACTTTGCGGCAAAATTTGCAAGTGAAGTCTTGTCTGCATAGCTGGAAAAAAGTGTGAGGGCTGTTTTGGTAGGGCATGACGTGTGCTTTTTCTTTCTTTTCTGTCTTGCTTTCTTTTCTCTTTTTCTTTTTTTTTCTCTCTCTCTCTCTTTTTTTTTTTTTTTTTTTTAATAACACTGTTGTTCATAATATCCGAAGCAAAGCCAGTGGGGTGGCCGCTAACAAATTTTACTCCAAGGTGCCCTGGCTGAGGTTGGCCCTCCAGATGAAGCCAGGGCTGACCTTTCTCAGCCTGCCTTTGTGCTCTGGGTAAAGCAGAAGTGCTGCAGGGTGCACCTGTAGTGCCGGCTGCCTCGTGCTGCTGGTTTCCCCGAGGACGCATGCGCTCTTCTGCTGCTGTCTGGGCAGGGCCCCGGGTAGCTTCTTTTCTGCAATGGACTCACATTTTATAATGAGTTAGGGTTTTTTATTGTTTGGAAACCAGCGTGTTAAATATTAATCTTTCAATGCTGAAACATGTTAGTTTTTATCACCTTTTGATTTCTTTTTAATTATCACAGTATAATTGTTGTTTTATTGAAACTTTTTGCAATCAGACATTTTCCTTTTTGAAGTGAAATACTGTGCAAGTATTTCCCAGTGAAGGAAATTGAAGTGAAATCTTGTGGTTAAGTATACCCTAAGCACCAATGCATCAAAAAAAGAAAGAAAGAAAGAAAAAGCTCACAGGGTGGGGTTCTTGTGTACAGGTAGGCTTTGGGAGGTTCAGGGCAGGTTGTAATTTTGAAAACTCAAAAGCAAATAAAGCACAAAGAACTTCACTCTATTTTCTGTATTCCAGATAACATGTTCTCATACCTTTGGGATACTGGAAAGATGCACGAATTATATAAATTTCACTAATTATTTAGAAATAATTACTACCCAAGCTGCATTTGTAATTGTGCAGGTAGAACCTAGGACTACCTCATGTTCTGTTTTGTGTAGGCTTTTAAATACTGGTGATGACTCTACATAAATGGATTAATTATATACTGCAGCACTTTGATTCCCTTTAATGCTACATTTACAAACCACACAAATGGCCCAAATTATGAGATGAAGAATTGGCTGTAGTAGACTTGAATATTTTTCCTCATTATTCTGCCCTGAAATAAGTCCCTTTCACTTTACGTTTCATCACAGCTGTATTTTAAAATACCTTGATCTAGATGGCAACTCTAAGTGGTTGAACAAACCACAAATTGACACACAAAATGGATGAAATCTTAATTCATAGCTTTCCTTTTAGCCATCGGGTAGTGTGTGTGACAATTTATCAACCCGTGTTTTAGAATGAAATTATTTCTGCGTTGTGCCTTTCTCGTGTTTGCCATGAAGAATGAGAGGAATGCAAAAACCAAGTGTGCCTTCAGTGGAGGGGTTCACACAAAACCTGATGATGGACGGCTCCGTGCATGCCAGCCAGTTTTAGCCTTCTCTGGTTCCTTCTTATTCAAATTGCAGCTTCTGATTCAACAAGTCTGTCATCTTCTCCCTCCCAGGGATGAGATCAGCCTCACAAAACAGGTTCTTCTAACTGTCCTCCACAAGGCGTTGGCAGGAAACCCTTTTCTTTTGCATCACTTTCATTTGATTTAGGAGAGATCTTTCTGTCTAGCTGAAAATAATACCAGTTGATTGGTATGAAGGGCATGAATTTTACAGGTAGGAAGGTGTGAAGTGATGAAGTGCTGTTTTTGCAAGATTTCATCTGAAAATGTTTTGCTGAGTTGTGTTTGGGACTGGAGATGTCCTGATGACTACACTTACAAACAAGTTCATCTGTTCTTTGTTTTTTCTTTTAAGTTACGTTCTTTACCCTGATTGACTTCCCCACCAAGAAGCAATGGTGACTAAAATCTTCAGGCAATTGTAAAATTTAGGCTCCATTTTAAGTTGGAGCCTAGGCTCCATTCTCTGGAAGTTTATATGGAAATGCTTAGGATGTACTCTTGGCCAAGCACTTTCTCTCTCTCTCTCTCTCTCTCTCTTTTTTTGTTTGTTTGTTTGTTTTATTTTGTTTTTGTTTTCTCAGTATGTGCTGGAAAATTTCAGTCTCTGTTAATTTTCTCTCACCCTACATTAAGGCAATTAGTGTATTTCACTGTAAGGTAAAAACCTGGCATGTTTTGTTTCTTCTATTCCGAAGTATGCCTCCAATGCATTTTTAATTTTAAATGCCAATGAGTGATAGCTGTGTGCTTGTGTCTATACTATTTTCACATTATGCTGATGCATCAAATTACTACTGCCTTGCCTGTGTTCAATGCCTACATTGGGTTTTGTGGGTATATTTATATATGTATATATATTTATATACATATAAATAAATTTGGTATATATTGGTATCACATTTCAGAGATGTTTTGCATATGACTGATTAAGGTTAATGGGTGTAATATATAACTTTTAAAAATAGCTTTTTTGCATAAATGCACATTATATGTTGAGTTGGTAATGTATTAGAAGGAGAAAAACACTAAAAAGTTATGACAGTTATTGTTTCCATATTGAATTCAGAATGTTGTGAAGGCAATTACCTTGACAGACTCAATTCCAGAGCACTTACTAGTATATTATTATTTTTTTGCTTAATCTACCTATCAAATACCCTTTAAAAGCTTGAAATGGAGATAATGACTTTACTTGTAAAGATGGCAAAACTTGGTTGAAACAATTCATTCTCTGTAGAGAATTTGTGAAAGAGGGAAATAGAGTTGCATAGACTGTATGATTGGGGTAAACCACAAAACCATTTTATTACGTCCAGATACAAGACCCTTACTTTTAAATTGGACAAAATCTCCCATTAGATTTTATTTATCTTTAAAGCCAGACAAATTTGCAGCATTTGTGTTGAGTATCCGGGGATAAAAATAAGGCATGGAAAATTCAGTCCCTTTCTTTTGTCTCTCATTTTGCTACCACAGATGATGGAAACATGAAAATGAATTCGGACTCATTAGGTCATGCTTCTGGGCACCATGTCTCTTAGAAAGAGAGCTTGAAGTTGGTACTTTTAACCAATAATAAACTGAAACGGAGAGACCTTTACTTTTATTTACAGAGGTTTTTGCATGAGCAGAACAGAAAATTTCTTACTACATGGAAGATTAAGTCCTTGTGTATGTATCAAGAATATGATGTGCTCTCAATCATACATTTAAAATCAGACCCCATACTACTAGGCTAAACTCAGAAGTGGCTTAACCTCCAGGAGCAGAGTGGCTCAGTCTTCAGCTGGTGCAGGGATTGCTCTCCTCCTGCCTGCAGCTCCAAGGTGCTGGGGCCAAGGCATGCAGAGCAGCCAGCTCACCATGGGGACTGGCAAGCTGTCCCTGCCATCCTGGCGTGGCCATCTCCATCAGCATCCAGCTTGCTCATGAGCCAGAGGATTCAGTCCCACCTTGGCTGTTTGGTGTTAGTCCAGAGGGGTGAGAGCCCTTTTCAGGTATAGAGAGAAGTGACTCATTTGTGGAAATTTTCTGCATGGTAGAAAACAGTAAATTACTGCTACCTGTATCACAGAGCTGTTGCTAGTGTACGGTTGTGTGCAGGATATAGTCAAACCCTCCATAATGAGGAAGTACCTGAAGGTTATGTTTACAAAAGGAATGTAGGTGTCTGGAAGGTGCTAATAGTGGTACTTACTGATGTGCCTAAATGCTTTAAGTCAATCATATTTTGTAGGCTGGGTGGCTTTTCTAATTTCTAGTGGTCTCTGCTTTGCATCATTAGGCACTTAGATAACTTTGCAAATCTGGCTGTGTCTGTTATTGTAATGTTATTTTACCTCTCCTTCCTTCCACGTGGTGGCTTTGCGTGCAAGGAAGTATTTCAAGTTAATTATAGTGGCAATTATACTTTCCTATGTTGTATTTGACTTCGTTTTATTTACTATATATAAGTATATATAGTAAATATGTAAGTATATATAGTAAATACTTCATGATCTTTAAGCCTAAAGCTTTTTACTGTAAAGCATCAAAACACATCTTGTGTAAAAATGGTTGAATGTACAGGGTGAAGTTCTTAGCTCAGTTTTCTTTGTTCTCTCTGCTTTCTTGAGAAAAGATCAAACAAAATGCAGTGGCAGGTAAGGGCTTCTTATTCAGAAAACATGTAGAAGAAATGTAGCTTCCTGTTCCATAAATTACTTGTACTCTGCTCACCAGCTGCCTGTTATGATGTTTTATTGATGAATAAAAATGGTGTCTGAGGCAATAGAATGCCTTGCATCTTACAACACTGCCAGTTATAAAGATGTCTTCTTGAATAAATTTCACAATTAGAAAGTATTGACAAAAATATTTAATCTTTTTTACATCAAAATAAGCTCAAACATCTGCTGCCAAAGTCAGACAATATCAAGTAATCTTTTAAAAGTATATTTTTATTACACTGACAGATGAATGGCTGCATGACATAGATGTCAATTTAAGTTACTAGTGCCATTAATACTTGACAATGACATGCTCCCAGAAGAATTTACATTTTAAAAATGTTGTCAGATGAGTATATGCCAACAAAAAAGTAACCAGAGTTAGTCAGCTATGTTGTTAACAAAGCTAAAAGCATGTTATCTCCAGAGACATCACAAAAATTGGTATTCGCATCATTTCTGTTTTCTAAATTCAATAGAATTGGCAGCAGCAAAAAAACATTTCTCTGACTGCAAATGTCGGTTTAAGCATCCCATACATAGGTCCTTTTTCGCATTTATACATTTTGGCTTACAGCACAGAAAGATTTTCAGTTTCATTCGAGGTGAACTTCTTCAGTATTCATTTACTTTCCACAAATTTCAAATAATCCTTCTTCCTGGCAAGGACAGTGTTGTAAAGAGAACATGGAGCAAAATGTTAAGACTTGTGCCAGAGTTTCTGGTCTGCTTATTCATTTGAAGAAGTGTTGGAAAGCTATATGACTTCACTCATTAAGAAGGCTGAGATTTAAAACATTCATGTCCAGTTCTTATTTGTCGAATATGCTGGAATAGTCATTATTCAAATTTATACGTGTTAGTAACCTGAGATTTCAGTATGGGTATTCCATAATGAGAAACTAAACTTACTCTAAATTCTTTTCTCCCAGGTATTTTTTTTTTCCCTCCCTCCCTGCAGAAGTGTTTTGGAAACAATTTTGTTTCTTAGAGCAAAAGTTGAGTTTTCTGGGTAGAACAGGCAAGTGCTCATGGAGTTAAGTAATCCTGTCCAGGTGCTGTTCATGTATGTTATAAAGAATAAAAGCCTAAACCACTGAGGTGCTGAGTCATTAGAAATACCAAATTTCTGGTTGAATCTGGGGTCATAAACATCTCATTAAGGGCTAAATTGCTATACTCAATGAATAGAGACAGTGTTTTCTCTTATGTGGATTTCTTTGAAATGGCATTTTTCTTAGAGATGAACCTGAACTTTGCAGCAACACTCCTTTCTGGTAATGCTTCTAATGTATCTAATAATAAGAAATCTAAACCTAAAAGGCTGAAAGGCACATTACTACTCCTGGATGTACTTTTTTTCGATGTACTGAGACAGACTGGGGTGAGATCTCTCTCAAAATGTAGAGTCCAAGACTCCTTTTAAAGTGGTGGAGATGCGTAACATCTCCTGTGCTGTGATTTGTCTCATCCTGAAGCTGCTATTCAATATACCCCCAGGGAATTGCTCCCTGAATGTGCCTGCTTTTTTTTTTTTTTTTTTTTTTTTTTAATTGATGTCTGTGTTAGCTGTTGCAAATGGAAACACGTAAAGTTCTCACGTAAAGAGCTCTCACCTATGCTGCCTCTTGCGGGCCATTGCTAAGTGAGGTGTTTTCAGTGCAGCTTTATCAACGTGTTATATTGGAGCCTGGCAAGGAGCTGTGTACTCTGCTGGCTGCCTGACCACTCTGTCATCACTCCTCTAAGTATAAAAGAGTACATATTAAAATCATATTTCAAGGTCTGTATTGTGACTAGATTTTCTGAGTTAATGCCCAGGAATCTGTTATAGCTTGTAAAGAGGCAGTTTTAGATAGGTTGGGCAAGTCAGCTTCAAAGGGTGACATGGGGAATGAAATGAGGTGCAAGTAATCTTGACCTCACATTTTTTTGGAGACCCTCTTATGCTTATTTGTTTTCTTTTACTGTTCTTTGTCTTGGTAACTTGGTAACAATTCAGTTTTCCCCCCACCCCGCCAAATCTCCTGTGTTTTGAGAATCTTACTCAGTTGTAGAATAGAGGAATAAGGACAAAAGGTTAGTCAGGATGGGTGAACTAGTCAAAGAAAATGTCAAAGCTCACATGTCATGTGTGCTACTTAAGGCTGGACGTGCCCTGAGTTACATGGGGGAGTTGTGCCTGCACACACTGTAATGGTGCAGCCTGGGAGGCATGTTGGACTGCATCAGCTTTGGAGGCTGAATGCTTCCATTGCTTGTTGCTCATACCTGCCCAAAGCTGAAAGCAGGATTCCCTTTCAAGGTGTTTCACAAGACTTGATCATTTGGGAGCACTGTGGATGAAATGCAGCTGTAGATTAACATTGGGGGCCTGAGAAGAGAAATTATACTTGCTCCAATGTAATATGATGTGATTACAGCCATGGGGCTGTGCTGACTTGCTCTCTGAATAGAGGTGAAAATCCCTAGGTCTGGCTGCAGATGAGGTGTTCTTATAGAGAGGTAAGCGACTAGGTACTTTAATGGTAGAGCTTTCCCAAAACCTGAGTGGTATGTTTTATTGAACCATATGGGTACAGTCTGAAACATCTGAAAATACAAGTTTCTGGATTTCGAGTAACATGTTATCTTTCTGTAAAAGATACTGTAAATACAGTTTGGCCATGTGTGTTGGGTCTGTTTGGGATGGAGTCACATTTCCCTGCTGCAGCCCACACAGTGCTGCACTCGTAGCTGGAACAGCACTGGTATCACTCCAGTGTTGTGTCTATTGCTGCATAGTGCTGGCACAGAATCAGGACTCTCTCCAAGCCCCAGGAGCCAGCAGGCTGGGGGTGGACAATTGATGGGGAGGGGACATCACCAGGGCAGCTGACCTAAACCGACCAAAGGGATATTCCATAACACCTGATGTCACACTCAGCAATAAGGGGGCTCTTGTGGGGGAGGGATCTCTCTCTCTAGCTCTCTCCTGAACAACCGGTACACGTTTTGAGGCCCTGCTTCCCAGGACGTGGCCGAACATCGCTTGTTGATGGGAAGTAGAGAATAATTTTTCCTTTCTCTCTGTGCTTCCGCGCGGCCTTGTTGTTTCTTTTGTTACTTTCTCTCCCCATTCCCTTTCCCTTTAATTAAATCATTCTCATCTCAAACCTCGAGCTCTTTGTGTTGACTTTTTTCTCCCCCTTCTCTTTGAGGAGGCGGGGAGTGAGAGAGCGGTTGTGGTGGAGCTCGGCTGCCCATCCGAGTAAAACCACCACACCATGGTCTTTCCTGGCATCACAGGAAAAGGGTTTTATTTTCCTTCTAGTATGTAAGTATAATGCTTTAATAATAAATAAACTAAAATACAAGTTAAAAAAAAAAAAAAAACAAAAACTGTGAATTACTGCCACAATTCCAATAGCTGCAATAGATCCACTGGAGCCAAAAATCTGTTTGAAATGTTTTTGCTGTTTGTATAGAGAAGTGTGTGATGCTGACTTATATGTTATTAACACGTTTTAGAAGGCATTGGAAAGGTGAGCATTGTCAGGAAAACTTCATGAAAGAAACATAATTCTCTGAGAAGCTAGCAAATGAGATTTTTCAATGGGGATATTGACTGGATATCAGAAGAATATTTTTTTTAGCAGTGGAAACTTTTGGAACAGTGAGGTAGAGCAGATCTTAGCTATGTCTCTCAGAGATAATCACTGAAATCCTAGAATTTGACTCATTCAGGAACAAGAATGGTGATTGTAGGCGCATTCTACAATGCCAAAAAGAAATGTTATATAGCAGACTCATGGTAGTAGATACTTCATGTGCTGAATGTTATGCTAATTTTTATCTCAGATATGCTCATATTACTGCAGGTGATGTTACCTGGAACAGGAGTACTTTGGAAGCTCCTGTAAAAATATGTGACTGTTTCTAATTTGTGTCCTTAATACTGAATTTCAGTGAGGGCAAGAGCAGGGGAATATATAGATATTGACGTTCAGTAGCAGTCTTTGCAATATGTCTGCAATATTTGTGGATTACACTGAGCTGAGTGGTACAGTTGGTAAGACACAAGGAGGGGATGCCATCCAGAGGGACCTGGAGAAAACTTGAGAAGTGGGCCCACATGAACCTCATGAAGATCAACAGGCCGATGTGTCAGGCCATGGGTCAGGGAAATACCCGACATCATCAGTACAGATTCGGGGATACACAGATTGAAAGACTTGGGGTCCTGGTGGGTGAAAAATTGGACATGAGCTGGCAGCGAATGCTTGCAGCCCAGAAAGTCAGTCATATCATGGGCTGCATCAAAAGAAGCGTGACCAGCAGGAAGTGGTTCTCCCTCTCCATTTTTCTTTCATGAGACCCCACCATGCTGTGTTCAGTTCCAGGGCCTCCGCACAAGGACAGGGACTTGTCAGAGCAGTTCCAGAGGAGGGCTACAAAATTGATCAGAGGGCCGGAGCACCTCTCCTACACGGAAAGGCTGAGAGAGCTGGGGTTGTTTAGCCCTAGAAAAGAGAAGGGTCTGCTGAGACCTTATTATACAACCTTTTAGAAGGGGGCTTCTAAAAAATCTCTCTCCTCCTTTCCTACAGGGCTTGTAGTGATAGGGCAAGGGGTAATGGCTTTAGACTAAAAGAGGGTAGACTTAGTTTAGATATAAGGAAGAAATTCTTTACTCTGAGGGTGGTGAGGCACTGGGACAGGTTGTCCAGAGAAGCTGTGGATGCCCCATCCCTGGAAGTGCTCAAGGCCAGGCTGGTTGGGGCTTTGGGCAACCTGGTCTGGTGGGAGTTGTCCCTGCCCATGGCAGGAAGGTTGGACTAGGTGATCTTTAAAGATCCCTTCCAAACAAACCATTGTATGAATCTATGATTTATTATTATTATTACTGTGTATTTTTCAAAGTATGGTATGTGGTAATCTGTGTTCCCTGCTAGCACTTGATAGAGGATAGCCATGAATATAAATGATTCTTGTGCCATGTAAAAGCAAAGTAACTGTGACAGTGATGTCCTAGGAAAACAGTTGATTCTTGGGATGCAGATACATTAAAGTTAAGTATCTGGAGCTATTACAGTTTTTGATTGCCAAAAGGGAGGATCCCATCTCTCCAAACTCTGATGCCACCATTGTCTCGTTTCTAGTCACACACTTCTGCCTCTTGTGTATTTTTCCATGAGCCATTTCACTTCAGTGATGTATTGGAAAACAGTACGAAAAAGAATAGTGGATTATTTTCACCTGGTTTAGTGAGTTGAATCTAAAGGAAGAATTCATGCAGCAAACAGGAAGGTTGTCACTTGCCAGGGATGAGTGATATAAAGATAAGGGAGTGGGAGACCTCCCCATTTCATCAGCACAAGGCTTTAGCAGACTGGCTTAACATGATGTTCATGATGCGCAGGTGATCTTTTTCAGTTTTCCATTTTGTGCTTGTGCCTGTCACTCCAGCTTCCCTGTGTTTCCAAACAAACAGTTATTTGAAAATGGCTATAAAAGCTGTGTGGGCAATTCGTTTTAGAAACAAAAATTATTCACCTGATCTTCTCCCATCTAATCTTCTGGTGTATTAGAACCAAGCTTTGATCAGAAAGGTGTACAAGAACATGCCTCTACGTTTTGGTCTTAACGAGTCACTCACTCGACAGGTGTAGGAACAGCTAGTCCTAGGATGGCTAACTGTCCGTTTAGCTTGTGTTTTACTTTGATTTGATAGTCAGCTTTGCTGGATTTAAAATTAGATATTTATTTATTTAAAGGACAGTATATCTTGGATAATCTAGAGTGATGTATTGAGTTACTGTAAGATAATGCTAATGGTATATGATGCTTTTTTAGAATCAGAGATCCCTCTTTGATCTTGAGCATACTACTTCGATGGAAAGTTTAGCTTGCTGATTAAGACAGTTTCACTGCAGTGTGAGAGAAATCTGGTTGCAAATAGTTGAACTGAAAGTAGATATTAAAGATGTATGTAGAGTACTGGAAAAAGAAATGGAGGAAAAGCAAGGTAACTGTCGATTTTCTGTGAAAGTCTCAAGAAAGTGATGGAAAAAATAACGTCAGGGAATTTGCCTCTTAAAGCTTTCTAGTTAAGAAGCTGAATGAAATCATAGAAGCACTATCTTGACAGAAGGAAGTTTGGATACTGGGAAATACCTAATTTATTCAATGTATCTTGTCCTGGAGCAGAACCATAGTTTGCTGTCTTGCTTCTCCTGTATGCATCAACAAGTGATAAGAAATACCTTTGTCCATCCCATTTACTGTTGCTTTTATACTGTTTTCAATATTATGATGACAGGGATTGATTTCCCATACATCTAAAGGGTAAATACTTTACCCAAAGCTTTACCTAGGTGTTTCTTCTGTTTTTGCCTAGTCTGTGAAATGAAAATATTGGGCTTGGCTCCAATTTTGGTACTTTAATTTGAAGGATCGTCTTGGACCACCATGCTCTGAAAACTGCATTCCATAAGCGATTTACCTATTTCTGGTATAGATAGGTGGATGGGTGTAGCACAGAAGCAAGTAAGCATACTGAGTGAAATCCCAGTTTAATTGCAGACAGTGGTAAAACACCCTTTGATTTCAATGGGGCCAAGGTTTCTCATGGCTGTCCTCAAAGGTCCCATGTCATAGAAAATGAGGAGAAGTAATCAAAAGTTGCATCAAAGTCTCTCTAAAGAGAGACTAAAGTTTCTCTAAAATGAAAGGCTATTTTACTTCATTTGGTAATTAAACAGAAATGCAGTTTATAGAATTATAAATTCAAGATTTTAATTTCATAAGCTGTTCAGTACATTAAGCTTTAATACTGTTTTATTTATCAGCTTACATGTTCAAAGATATTGCAAAGGTAAAGATTATGATTATAAATTACATAGATTGTGTTTGCAGTAAATGATTTTGGTTAAGTGGAGAGTAGCAAAGTTACTGAAATGAAAGCAATGGAAAACATTTTGTGAAACATCTTCTGTTTTGGTACCATCTGTATTTAGGAAGCTCTATGCTAACAATTCTCTTTTTGTTCTTTTTACAGCTAATTCCAGCCTTCTTGGAGGTGGAGGAGGTAAGTCTTTGCTTAATACTCTATTTATTCTTAAATAAGTGTGAAATATATATGGATAAGTAAAATTATTAGATGGGAAACCTCACCAAAGTCAATCATGTTTCATACCATTAAGAAGCAGGGTTTGTGACTGCTGCTGGATTATTTTTCTTCTCTGGATTCGAGTACAGCTGACCTGGGGTTAACCAAACTGGGTTATATTATATTTAAGTAATTAGGATTTTTATTTAAGTTACTTCAAGGGAACTTTGAATGTGTGTTAAATAGTTTTTTAAAATGTTACAAAATTAAAACAAGATAAAATTCCATTTTACTAAAGTAACAAGGTTTTATATCTGCACTTTTTTTTACTTGTTTTCTTACCACATTCTGCTTGTGAGAATTATGAAGTAAATTACAGTACAAACCTTTACTGCGTGATGCTGCCAACATATCTACTAGTAAAACAGAGAGGTACAAGTGTTTATTGTGGACATTGTTTCCAAATATGTTTTATTTTTGGAGATCAGTGCTGTTTGCTTTTTGCAATACTGCAGGACTATGGCCATAAGAGCTAACATGAATGTTACAATTCAGGAACAAAACCATGCAGTGCTTGATTTCAGTTTTCTGTTACTTACCCTGTCTCCCAGAGGGAAGTAAAAGAGCTCAGTTCTGGAAATTTCACAATGTAGGAGCAGTGCAGGCAGCTACTAATCTTTCTTCCTGGCTGGAGTTAAAAGCACTTGATGATCAGAGCTTACATATGCAAGGGTAAAGTAAAGGGCTCTGTTAAAAAAAAAAAAAAAAAGATTGCTGTTGCTTGTGAGGCTGAGGATAATAAGTAAAAACTTTTGTTTTAACAACCTTAACTGAATAAGCAGCTCTTATTTGTGAACCATGAACAGGGGATTGTCACATGAAAAGGTGTTTGACAACTGCACTAAGACGTCTAAATAAAATTGTTCATATTTCTCAGCTGTGTATCTGGACGTTAAAGGTACAGAGAAGCCCTACCTGATAATCCTATTGGATTAATCTGTTTCTTTTGATTTGAGTTAGTTGCTTGCAGTATACCATATTTTTCTTTGTTTAAAAGATAATCCTTTAAAAGGTGATCCTTCGCTAGCGAGTCTTGTTCCCATGGAGCATACCTTCTCTCCAGTGCTTACTCCCAGCTGGAAATGTGAAAAAAAAATGCATCAACGCAAATGTTCAAATTCCAATCAGGTTCCCAGAGCACTGCGGCTCCTAACAGGATTTGGTTATTGACTTTCAGTGGTATTTATTCAGCTGGACTGTACTTCAGAAGTTGATGTCCTTTCAGCGTGGCAGTCAGTAGTGTGGCTCTCCCTCTGTGGCAGAGGGGACTTTTCCTGTGTTTTATGGATCTTTTTTCTGCGTTCCCCACTGCTGCTCCAAGGAGGACAGCCATGCAGTGGGAAGGCTGATTTTGTCACCAGTCTGACCCATTTTTCATGTGTTAACTGTGGGAAGTGAAGGATGCTTGCTCAAAGAAGATAAATCACTTGTGAATCTGAAATAACTTTACTAAGGGAATAGGCAAGCAAGCAGCATCCCACAGATGAGTGGGACACTTAAATACGATGCCATGTTGGTCTCTTCTGCCAAGCATGCTGGGTCTGGGAAGGGTTTTTTAGTGGGGGCACACTTCACAGTGACATCCAAAGTGGACTCTGGAGGGCTCAGGAAGTCAAGCATGTTGCAGTAGCCAGCAGTTATCCTGTTTCTTGGCCACAGGTTTAGCTCAGTCCACTTGCAGGTTTAAAAATATGTGCAACTAAGCAGCTCTCACGTATGTTTGTCCCTACTGCTAGCCAAAAAAATGGTTTAAAATTTTTGATCAGGTTGATTTATTGGCAATTTACAAACCTCTAATGACTGGCACTGGTACTGGGGAGAGAAAATAAAAGAAAAAGAGATGAAGAAGCAGTGAAAATGCCTCAGCCCCCTTTCCTGCATGGGGGCCTCCCCTCAGAGCAGGTGGTGCACTGCCCGCTGAGGCGATGGCGGTGGCGCAAGCGATCGAGGTCAGTGCACTGCAGCTCCTTTCTTCCCAGACACACCTCTTTCTTCATGTCCTGGCATCATTTTTGGCTTTTACCACCTTTTCTGAAGTAAGTTTCCACAGCAGTGCCAGAAACTCCTCCAATGGGTTGAGTTTGTGTGCACAGTGGGTCCATGTCATCTGCTGGGGAACTGGCTGCAGCTGGTCGGCAGCCCAGACCCCCTGACAGAGGAGGTGTCCCTGCAGCACCCTGCTTCCAAAAACCTGCAAATCGTGCCCAGTGCAATCCCAGATCCTGTGGAGGATTACCCTATATCCTGTTGGATGCTGATGCAGGTAGAATACCCAAATTGACTGCATTATTTATGGCTTGGAGTTGGATTGGTTACTGTTGCACTCTGGAGGGACTGTGAGCCACCCTCAAGTAGGGTAGCCGCCTCATCCTCGGTTCTTGTCACTGTAAAATGGTCTCATTTAGGTTTTCCAAGTCTCTTCAGGAAAAAAACAAAAACAAAAACAAAAACAAAAAAAACCTGAGAATTTCACTGTCAAAGTGGTCCTGACTTTGGCTATGCCCCTTCACATGAAGGAAAGGTAAGCATGGTCCTTAGGCGGGGGGTAGCCCAGGGGAGCAGAAAATGGCGACCTGCAGCCATTACAGGCAGGTGAAGCCCAGGTCCACGCTGCTAGAGCGTCATGCTGTTGGCAACATGTACTTCTTCTCTGCAGAAGGGATCCTTTCCTTCTCAGTTGAAAGATTTTGGTTTTAAAGTTCTGGATATGTTTTTTTTTTGTTTGTTTGTTTGTTTTTTACCTTTTCCAGAATTAAGTGGTAGCAGTAGTCTGTATGCAATAAAGTTAGTGAATTATTAAAACTTTATTATATACGTAAACACCAACATCTTCTTTTGATTGAGGATACTGAATATTTATGATAACATATAATACAAGTATAGTTTCTCCATTAATGGAATTCAGATCTCTTCAGTAACGCCTGTTAATTAAATCTCTCTGTCGCTGCTGGGGGTATGAATACATGTCTTAGTTTTACAGAAAATGAAAACCAGAAATTTCAGCTTGCTCAAGATCATGCAAAAATGTTTGTGATTTTGAGCTGCTTTTGAGCTGTTCTGTGTTTGAAATCTTTCCAGAATTGAACACAAAATAGCTGGAAATAATTGTTTGAAAGCCCTGATCTAAAATTTATAAATTACTCAATACTTGTGTTTAAAACAGCTTCTGGAGGATAGGTTCTAAGGAACATGGTGGGCAACGTTGTTGGTAAACACAGTGCAGTTTGTTTTAAGTCCAGGTGCTGGTGGTTTGGGGCAGCTGCTCCTCATTCCTGTGTCACCTTGGAGTCACATCAGGGCATCAGCATACTTTGATTTCACAGAGCTGAAGTAATGATTTGTTCTTGCATTCCAAATTTGAATGATGTCTTTTCATTTTTATGGATATTTGGAAAGAAGAGATAAAAGTACAAAAGATACCAGAAACAATTTTTCACAGAACTGTTTAATCATAAAATCGAGAAACTCACAATAGAGTCATGGAAGAATTTTTAGTTAATATAGATGTCATTTTTTTTTTTTTTCTGCCTTTTTTTTTTTTTTTTTTCTGCTTTTTACATAACTCTGAAGTTTCCTGGATTTTATTATGAGTTTGGTGGGTCTTTTTTCTTTTTCTTTGTTTACTGTTTTTAATAATTGATTTTTAATTAGGAGACATATTTTACTGTCAGGACTAGATTTATCACACATTCAGCATTTCACTGCCCCTATTAACTTGCACAGAGCATTATGACTTATTTGTGCATCATGTATTATTTGTCCCATTACGTTCAACTGTGCAAAGGTGAAAATTACTAAGAAAATTACCTGTACTGGGAGGAAGGGGAGGGAAAAAAGCATTTGATACGCTGAGAGACAGGGACACTTCTTTAAAATGCATTTTGAAGTTTTGGCTGTTCAGAAATCAAAACACCCTTTTTTGCATGGCAATTATTTCTTTGCAGTCAGGTCTGGAGCTTTGTCAAGGAATGAAAGTATATTATTTCATGTAGTGTGTTAAAGCAAAGTGAGCACGAGATGAAATCTCCCCTCCCCCTTGCTGTTTTGGATAGTCTGAGGTTTGAGGTTTTGTGCCCCCTTCCCAATTACCTCATTTTCAATTATTTTCCTTGGGGTTCATTTTTCTTTTATTTCATTTGCTGACTGTAATCAAGTTCTTGTTGCATGCTAATTTCTGGATTGGCTTCCTTTCTTTGAGGTTAAATTGAGGGTATATATAAAACAGCAAGCTAGGGATTTTTTTTTTTCCTTATAAGATTTTGTTGCCTATATTTGAGTTGGGGAAGGAAACATCCCAGTTTAATTTGTCCTATGATGAATGTAATTTTTGTCAGCTCTATACTTTAAAATGGTAATTTTGTCTTTAAAAACTGAGACGAGACAGGTTATATTTGCAGTCTTTTGGAAGCATTGTTTGGACCCAGTTTAAGCTGGTTGCCCCAAAAGGTCTGTCTGCTTTTCTTTGTCTCTCTGTTTGTTGGCCCATGCAATGATGTCATTTCTGGGACTTTTGCTGGCATGGAAAAAATTAATTCCTATATAGCCATAAGCACGTTAGCATATCTTAAATGTAGACCAGACCTACCTCTCCTGTCTGCCAAGATATGGTTTGTAGACACATCATTTTAAGCAACTGTTACGGCTTGGCAACTTGTATGAACTTGGTTCGAGAACTTGGTATGGAACTGGAATTCTCTGTACAGGATCAGGTGGACTCTGCTTTGTGAGTGGGATTTGCTTGCCACCTCTCTTTGCCTTTTCCTCCCCATTAGATTATAACAATGGCAGCCAAAAAAAAATCTGTTTTCTCTTGCTGGAAAGAAATTACCAGAGGCTGACTTCTATTCTGGAAAATGGGTTTATCAGGAGGGAAATGAGCTGTTCTGTGTCCTTTCACTGAGCTTGAGCACAAAATCACACCAAGGAGGTGATGGACTTTGTGCAAGGTTCAGAACACTGCTTCAAAATGCGAGCAGCTATGGCAGGGATTTAATGAAATGTTCTTCCTCATTTGAACAGAGATGGAGTGAAAATGGAGGAGCAATATAGACACATTTTTTTCAAATGTGTTGTTGTTTTCCCAGCAAGCTGGTTTCTAGGCAGATGGCTGTCAGTATTTTTAGGGCTTGTTTGGGGCTTGGGGATGAGCTAAGCAGCACAGGTGTCTGGGGAGCTGTAGGTGCCTGTGTACAAGCATCCAGTGCCTGCGTATCTACAAGATTCAGGCACAGGTCATGCAGATGTGACATGAGGTTGGGTGGGCATCTGCACCTTTCCAGAGTGATGGCTGAGGCCCAAGATGGGGTACTTGGTTTGGGGCAGCTATATTCCTCTAGGTACCAGGGCTTTAGCATCTGGATTGTGCTGTTTGGGTCCCAATTGGTGGTGGAGTTTGTCTTTGAACGTAGGAATATCAGGTGTGTAGCACAACCATCCTGGCTGCTGCTACTGCTGTACAAAAGAGGATGCCTACTGTTAGTGATGTTTGCTAGCCACCCTGTCTATTTGTCATTTAATTGCAGGCTAATGAGTTCAAAATGCCAGTGATCATCCAGTCGATAGTGGCAGAAAAGAGCAGCTGACATAGATATCTTTTTTTAACATCCTTCTTCTTGGACAAGCACAAAGCTTTCATTCTCAGGGCTGTGACTTAGGTACAGTACTAATAATTTACAGCCATCTTCTGATGGTTAAATTTCTGAAGAAAAAAAAGAAAAAAAGAGAGATTTTTCACTGTCTGAATAGTAACTTGACATCAACTTACATGGCAAATAAATATTCATGAACTTGAGAAGTGAAAGTTGTTCCAGGGAAAATGGGTGGCAGGGATAAGACAACTTGCAAAGCATCCCATAATAGTATAAAAAGAGAATACTTTAAATAAACTAGCCCTACGCTAGCCCATTCAAAATGTATAACAGGAAAAAGACAAGCCTGTTCCATCCTGAACCAGGATGAGATCTCTCTGTTTTGGATTTCACAGGGCTTGGGCTTGATATTTACATAATTCAAATGCAAGTGAAACAAGGGTTTAAATCCGAAGTTCATATTTGTGCATGATGTGCACATAACGTGAATGTATCCCTCGAGAGGAGAAGAAGGAGTTTGAGAAAAGAGCACTGACAGAATTCTTTAATCAAGAAAATAAGCATTATTATTTTGTATTTTTTTTTATGTCAGTCTGGCGTTTTCTTGTATCATGTCAAATACATTTGTCAGATTGGGGTGTGCTTGCAACAAATGGCTTCATGGAACAAATGTGCAGCGTTTTGGATTTCAGCTAGCTTCAAAAGCTTTTAGTTGCTTTGTACGCTGTGTCGTCATATCGTAGGTATTTAGATAATAGCTATAAAGGTACAAAGATTTTCCTAGCGAATAATGATCATGTAGAAGAACTGATAATTTAAGGCAAATGGCCATTTGCCTTTGTTCCTAATTAATCCCTTTCTGCTAGAAGATTGCTGCTGCACTTCTGTGGGGTTGTTGAAGTGTTTTATCTCTTTTTACTATTTTCATGCTTTTCTTTTTCGTCTCTGTAAATAGAGTGGGTTTGAGAGGACTGTATCCACAAGTTCCCCCACTGCGACAGTACATCAGCAAATTAAAAATTTTAATACTTATGCATTAATGTGTTTCTTTCTATACAGTTGTAATACTACTTCCATCGATAGCCTGGTAGCTCAGGGTAGAGTGTAACCCTTTCGAGGTTTCTGTTTCAGACCAAAATCTTGTTATTATTTATGAGCTTTTTGTTGGATCAGATCAAAGCAAAGAGATTTCTTTATAACTTAAGTGTTTTTATAGAATTTATTCAAACTTCTTGTGTGAGCTAGGCCTTTCGTTACATGTCAGTTATTCCCGAGACACTTTCATCTGTGTATGTATGTAAGCTTTTTTCCTTGTCTTATTGCAGTGGGTACTTCTATGTGAGTTTTAGTTCAGCGTTAATTTAACCTAGTGACTTCTCATTTGTATTGCATCTAGAGATACAGTGAGGATAACTATTTAAATAAATAAGCACAGTTTATTTCAAAACACCCTTAACTCAAACTGCTGTGCTTATATTTAAAATGTGTGCTCTACTTTAGAACTTAGGTTTTTGGTTTAAATATCTATTTTGTTCTTTGACTAGATACAGCTCTAATTTCCTTTCACCAGTCATTTTATACATGCTTATAGTTATGGGTAATAGTCATAAACAGGAAGTCTCTGGGTTGATTATAAGTATTTCTTAGTTGTATGTTGCCTAATTGTATCCTGTAAATTACACTTTCCCAGCAGTTACTTTAAAAGAAAAATTATGTTTTGCTATTTACAGGAACTGATTCAGGTATATTATCAGGTGTTAAGTTTCAGGTGTGCACGTATACTTGCTGCTCCACATCAGTGACTTTCCCTAATGATGACTTTTTAAAAATACATGTTCAGCGTGCATTCCTTTGAGGTGATGCTCCTGTTCTGGTCAGTTGAATAGGAGCATGGCTGTGTTGCTCTCAGGAGAATAATTTGAAATGAAGCACGTCCAGATCACACTCACTTCTGCCCTCAGCTTTATAGTATTGCTCCTGTGTTGACCTGGTTAGGCACCAGAAGGTAAGGTTCTATTATTCACTCAGCAGTTGCTGAATGTTATGTCCACAATATTCTAAGCTCCTGCTGGACTCTGAGGTGTTTTTCTTACTCAGGAGGACTTGGAGTTCCCATAGACTATTGCATTGACTCTCCTTGTTTTGTTTTGTTTGGAGGTAATTACACTCTTATCTACCTGCCACTAAAAAATGAACATACAGTTTCCAGTGTATAGATGTTTTGCTTACAGCTTTTGTATATACATACTTGTATATTTGTACATGACTGTATACATTTGTGAATGAATCCTGCAGTCTTTTCAGAAAGTTAGACTCCATGTGTGCACAAACATGTGCATAGGTAAATAAATAAAACTGTGGCATTCATTTCATTAGACCAGGAAAGTTCTTCAGGTCATGTTCATTGAAAATTTAAGGTGCTCTTGATAAAAATCCAGTCCAAAAAGGCAAGCGGTTATGTAAGAAATGTATTTCTTTATTTTTTCCATTTTGTTTCACACTATTGGACAGAGCTGCAAATCAGGATTGGAGACCACAAACATCCCCTAATCCATAGATATCACACGATGTGTAAGGCAACTCACAGCATGTTTGTTATGTGAATTGTATGTATGCATGAACAATGTTAAACACTTCTTTGTATGTAGATAAATACATATGTCATAAATAGGTCCTCTGTGCAGAAAATAATTCTTTTAAAATTTAACAAGGTGCACTTAAACATCTTAGGATACTTCTGTTGAGACTCTTGCCCTGTAGTTGAAGAGCATAGCTCCCTAGGTGAAAATGGAGAAAACGGGAGTACAGGAAGCAATGCATGTGGTTGTGTGTTACAATGAATATACAGTAAGTCAGGCATTTATCAGTACATATATGTGCCAGTCTACAGAAGACAGTTTTTAAAATTAAGCATTTGGTTGGTTTCCGTAAAGAAAAATCTGTAAATTGGGACACCTGTCAAGGTTACTCAGTTTCATGTTTAACAATCTCGACAGTGTTCCTTTTGCTGAGGTAAGAATAAGTGAGCTCTGCAGGGAAGACTGCAGTTTTGTTAGGCTCACGCAGCAGTGGTGGTGTTTGGAAATCTGTTTTTCGGATTTGATGTCTAACAGCTATTCTCCTGGTCCCGTGACAGAAGTATTATTCAGTGAGAGGAAAATGCAAAATGCAATTTAAAACATTTAAAACACACATTTATTTTTATGGCTGATCTTAAAGCAAATAGAACAAATGAAAGAAAGGTGTGGTGGAAGTACTTGAGTCATGGACATAGAGGAATTTTTGAGTATCAGACATTTGCTGAAGTTTTCACATTGTAACAGGGAAACAGCCTAAAAACAAACCAGAGACCTTCATCAGTGGAGAGTTCCTTAACCGTATGTCTAAGCCCCAAGCTCTTTCTACATCAAATGTATGTAAATGATATAGCTGTGAGCAGCAAGGCATGGAAAAATAGCAACAGCCATTTGTTGATCATATCTGGTTACCTATTTTGCAATGTATGCTTGTCCAGTAAAATGAAAATATGGGAGGATGGGAGAAGATAGCCCTAAGCGTGTCCACTGTGTACTTGGGCATAAAAACTTGCATCCCCAAATCTCAGAGGCAATGGCCTCTGAGAAACGAAGGTTGTTGTTTAACACCTCAGCTTCCAGAATTGCAAGAATGTACAATAATTTCTTTCTTTCTTTCTTTCTTTTTTTTTTTTTTTTTTTTTTTTATAAAAGCAGTTACTTCTTCATCATTGTATTTTCAAGAAAATCTCAAATAAAATCACAGATTAAGCCAGAGGCAAGCAAAAATGAAATGTCAGAATTACTGAAATTAAATAAAGAGTTTACAACCCTCATCTTGCTACATAGGAGGAAGGATTATGAAACCAGGTTTATGCTCACTTTTTATTTCAAATTTGCTGCTCTTTCCACAGAGCTTTGCTTCTCATTTATGAGCTGCTCTGTGCTGATCACGTTTTTCCAAAGTTCCTTTGTTCTGTGCAAGACATTTACAGATTATAATATGCGGCTTTTCAAAAGCCAAGAAAATCTCCAGCAGAGCATCTGGCAAGATGGTTGAGTCTTGGAAAGATCTGTCTTTCGTAGTTTTCTGCATGCCTGTCCATGCAGCTCTCTTCCTTACAGTTTTGAGAACACTCTATCAAACAGACAATATTATCAGGAGTCATTTTTTGGCATTAAAAAAAAAAAAAAAAAAAAAAAAAGAAAAGAAACGTGGTGATTGCTAATGAGGGATTAAAACTCATATATATGTGAAACTTGTCTTTAAAAACCTGCAAGTGCAAGTTTGTCTTTACAGTTCCTATCTTTCCTAACTGATAAAATTGGATGGTATTTCAGTTTCCAGTTGCTGATTTTCATTCTTATGCCATACAGCAAGCTCCAAAGTAGAGTGCTTCTATGATTTAAGAATCAAGTAAAAATGACCTCCTCTTTCCCCAGGCTTGAAGTTTTGCCTGAAACGCTTTGTAGATTCAATTTAGACCTTATTTTTAAAATCAATAGAAGTGTGGGAACAGTAAACTGAGGTGTGAAATAACCAGAGAAAGACACCACTGAAAATGGCTTAGCTATGACAGAAAACACATGATGAACCTCATCCATATGAGCATTATTGTAGCAGAATCTAAATGCTCCACAAACCTTTGGTACATTTATCCTAATTGCTCTGTAAACAGAGACGTAATGTTTTCTCCATTTTACAGCTCAGAAAATGAGACAAGGAAACCGTATGTTTTGCAAAAGGTCCAAATAGAAAAGAGCAAAAATCAGATCTCTGAAGGCAAAGCATAACTCACTGGGGTTTCATAATGTCTTTATGAGTTTTGCAAATTGGAATTTTAATTCCTATTTGGAAGGAAAAGGAATTGTAATTTTGGTACCAGTTGCATGGGATGATATTTGGAAAAAGAGGAAACGTACTCTACTGAGAGCAACTTTCTGATAATTAGACCTTAATCGGTTATACAGCAAATTCCCTAGAGGAATGACGGAAGGACCACCAACTGGAAAGAAGATACTGCTACATAACCACTTTTGCACTGATGAAGATAAAATTTGGAAATGGTGAAAGTGTAGTTTACTCAAAACTAGCACCATTAATAGTTCCAAAGAAATAGCAACACACTGTTCTTATTTTCTATGTTAAGTTAGAGAAAGCCTGTTGATTTTTATTTTGAAATTTTACAGTATTAATAATAAAGCATTTCAGAATCATTCTGATGACAGAAAATAGCCTACTGGATTAAGAAATTGTATTATTTTATTATCTACTGAATCTAGCCTCTTCCAACAGTAGAAGGGCATCAACAGTTCATCCATTGAAATGCTAGTTTATAAGTATGTGTAAAAAAGTTTATTTTTTATTTTTCCTTCTTTACAAAGTTATCCTATTGACATCTCATTCCTTGTTCTTATGCAAATGCCTTGTAATCTGTAAGGTTTATAATTCACGTTTCTTTTAAAACCAATTTATGTTTTTAAAATTCAAAATCCTTTTTTGCCATTTGGACTGACAGAGCTTCAGTGTTGTAGTTTTTGCTACATATACAGTAGCAAAGAACAAAATATTTTTTGTCACACTTCTGCTGTTACAGTTCAGTCTGTTCCTTTTACATTATCAGCGTGTTTCTCTAGGCTCTACAGAGGCATCTGGTTTAATTTTTATCAGGCAGGGCTACAATTTAGCAAATGCATGTAAGCTTCACAAATCATTCACAAATGCGAATGATTAAAACAATTATATCTTGGCTGAGTCATCTATGGGTGATTTATATGCACAGAATGTTAAAAGAATGTTATTAAGGTACAAAACCAAGTACGTAAAGTTAGAAAGTGTCAATATTAAAGATGCCTGCAGGCTTGCTGTCTCTCTGCGTATTTGTGTTTATGATATTGCCTCTGACTATACAAATGTGCAGATTATGTACAGCTGGAATCTCATCTCAGTCATCAACTTCGTTCAATTTTGTAATCCCATGTTTTACTTTTGGGGTACTCGAACCTTGGTCTGCAAACCAGTTCTTGCTATCGTACTTATTAGTTTGGCACATGATTTCATAAGCAAATTAAAGATTTCATAAGTAACTTATTTGTCCTCCACAAATCCATGGTGCTATCTTTACCAAAGAAAAGAAAGAGATGAAGGTCAGTATTCCAAGTTTTAGGCCAAAGCTATAAAACTGGGGTCTAATTTCTGTAAAGAAATGCAAGTCCTTAGATTTCAAAAAGTAGGTAGTTAAATTTGAAGCGATTCTGCAAATTGGAACTTATATAGCAACTCAGCATCTAATGAAACATCAAAAATCATCAAACTCAACAGCCACCTCAAGATTCTCACCTTCTCTACTCCTTGTTCCCACTCCTACTAGCTGCAATTTACAGTTACAGCTCCCTCAGTCACCTCCATTCAGAAGTCTGTTGGGCTGAATTTGCAGGTTAAAAGGCATTGGTTTTTGGAGAGTTTTTTATTATTATTATTATTGTTTAATATTTATTTAGACCATTTCAGACTCATCTTTAAAAGGTTTGCTTTGACAAGAGCAAGGAGCAAGGAGCTGATTGAGAGGGAAGTGATGGGTATGGAAACAAGCACAAAGGGGACCGATGAGTGATAACTTGCTCTGCTGCTGGGTAAACTGAAATGTGAGACCCTGTTCTTAGACATTCGAGGTGTGGGAGTGAGTGTCCTGTTTCTAACTTTTTACCTTAAGATTCCCTTTAAATTTTTTTTTTCTCTTATCTCAGCAGTCACAGTTTCTCTCTGTCTGGTTTCTGTACTGGGAAATGGTTTTGTTTTGTTCCCAAGCTAACTTCCCAGGTTCTCTCTTCCTCTTTGAATTCCCGTGTCTGTGCCCTTTCCTTGCCAGCTCCAGATAAACTGTTATGCCATGTCCTAACCACATCTTTGGTCACCAGTCCCTTTCATCTGGAGTCCTGCCATCCATCCCTGACAGCAGGTAGCAACCCTTCTCCCTCTTCTCACCAGTTTGTACTGGGATGAGGGGAGCAGAGTTGTTAACAGGCAGTAACTCATTGAATTCATTTCTTGAACAAATGCAAGAGAACTGCCAACTTTGGAGTTGTTCTGAGTGAAGAAAAAAATTATAGAAGCCTACACTTACAGTTGTCATCTCTGTTTATCTTTTAATCACAATTCTGGTTTAAAATGGTTAGCTGTACTGTGGTGGTCTCCCTTCTCTGATGTTGCATTGCTCTTAGGAATGAAGGCAGTATTGTTGGTGTAAAGGGATAAAACCCCTGGTGTTGCTACCTTCTTTGTAATTCTTCACCCTTGATGATTTGGCAATAATTTCTCCATAGGGATTATTTGTTCAAGAGTGGGACCTCTGTTTAGTCCAGATATAACCCAGCTGCAGTGGAATTTAGCCTCTCCTCTGGGCTTACAAGCAATTAGCGCTTCAGCCAGGACTGCCTACCCTCCCAGCGAACAAAAGCTTCAGTAGAAAACTTCTCCCTCAGAAGCGACAGCTGGACAAAGAATTGGCAGAGTTATCAGACAATTATTTCGAGTCACTTTTTATGGAAAAGTGAAGTAGCGTGACCTCACTGTGGACTGAGATGAGATTTGTCTAAGTTTGCATGTATGTCACTGTCGAAATGGGTGTCAAAAAAATGGATATTCTTAATAACACCAGGTACAGATAGCAGTCATGTGTGAGTTTTGAAGGAAATTTGCTCTGATGACAGGTCAGTTTTTCATCAGGAGCAGGAAAATTGCAAACGTGATTATTCAAATGGGATGATATCTGCAAAATAGGGTTTACTAAGCAAACAGTGTACAGTTCATATGCGATATTATTATATTCTTCTCCCTTGAGAGTTGATTCTGCAGATGTTATTTTTAAACAAAGAATGTGGATATTTAGAGGAATTTGTTTCATTTTAAAGGAAAAAAGTATCAATGCACATCAAATATTAAATATGATTCTCTCTTTTTCAAAATTAATTCCCAAATTTGAGGCTATGAAATTTTAACAATTGCAGGAGAGGTCTCTGAAGACCTTTCATTATGTCTCATTATTACAGCATATGTGAGGCCATAGTACCCTTGGTTGCCATAGTTCCTTACTTAATCAAAAAAAAAAAAAAATGTTTAGTGGCTGCACAGCTGGGTAACCTTATGCATCTACTATTTCTTTTAAGAAACAGTCATATGTTCCATACTATTTTAATGTGAATTTTGCTTCAAAAATTCATAAACCGGACTACTTTTTATTTTGACTACATGATAAAGTTAAAGGTCAGACCACAGTTATGCACAATTTTACTTAGTTCTTTTCTGGGTTTGCATAATGAAGGGAAGGGTGTTTTTCTTTTCTTTTTCTTTTTGCAAGGCCAAATGTGATGGCAAGCTTTTAGTATTGCAGCACAAGGAAGGCACAGAGCCCATGCTGGTGGGTGTGACAAGTTTACCATCAAGCATATGGTTGGTTGTATGTTTGAAAAAAAAAATAGCATTCTAAATTATGTGCTTTTCTTTATGTTCTTTAAAACGTAATACTTCTTACTGAACAAGTTGTATCATGTCTCTTCTGCAACTGCTATCAAATAGCAATTTAAATATTATCTAGCTTTAGATGCTAGCTTCAGTTAAATATCTGCCCTGTCAGGGGAGATACTAGGAGGAAGACTTGTTTAGCTTTACAATTTCAGTGTTAATGTTTAAATAACATCACAGGCGTGAAATATCCAGGAAGGCTGCTGTGGTCTCTAGGAGCTTCTTAGATCAAATTAATGCCCTAATACTCAGGGAATATTTACAGTTTAATAATTGAGGAAAGTTGATTAAATATACAAAGCATTTAAATACCCATTTTAAGCTCACATTAATTCCTGGCAAATTAAAGTATCTTGGCATTTAGAGAATTACAGACTTAGAGCAGTAAGTTTGGGCCTTATAGCAGTGCGCCCATTTCATGTGAAATACAGTATTTGCGTTCACAAGGCTGTGATGTATCTGGTTGCAGTTAGTTATAGTGAGTCTGATCTCTTGTGGTTGCTGAAAAAGTTAGGCAGGTTTTCTAAAAGCATGTGGCATTCTGCTGGGATCTGAAGATTTCTGAATGCCCTTTCCCCCACCTAAGAGAGAAGACAACTTGTTCTTGTCTTATAACTGTGGGGATCATTTCTTCCCATTGTGTGAGTCTGCAAACAGACATCACAGCTGCTGATCTTTAGCAGGTCCAGATAAGAGTATCCCAACCATTTTAAAAGCCTGTAATCAGATAAAAGTAAGGCTGGAAATGACTCTGCAACTTCTGAAGGCAATCTTCTCCAATATATCTATGCTGTTATGATATTGAAAGATTTCTTACTGGAATCTTTTTGTTTGTTTGTTTATTACAGCTTTAACCCAGAAATTAAAGAATTTTTGTTGAAGTAAGAAAAAAAAAATAGGGAGGAAAAAAAAAAGTGGTCTTTCACAATGTCTCCTCTGTGAAAAAAGCAGGTGCCTCTGCAGCGGCCCACTAGGCTAATGATGAAGGATCGGGACACATAAGAAATCTGTAGACTCGTTAGGATGTTCCAGGCTGCCCAACCCGGTTTTGCCATTGTAGAGCAAGCTGTCTGTAAACTGAAGTACACCTTCCGAATTTCTGGAGAGAGAGGTGAGATGACAGCAGTGCCCTGCCTGCTCCTTTATGGGTAAATCTTCCTTGGATGTAGTTATCCTGAAATTGCACAAGGGTGCAAATGGCTGTCTCCTCCTCATCTGTGGGAATAAATCAGACCTGAGAGTTGTAAACCTGGCAGTTAAGCATTTCCATTTGTAGAGCACTGACATACTAATGATGGTAATTTTGCATTTGTTACTACATGCCTAATCTAATTAAGTTTTTCTTATGGTACAATTGTTGTTTTCTGTATTTAATTATGTAAGCACCAGGTGCGAATGTTAACAGTAGCTGAATTCAGAAGGAAACCTTTTATCTTTGTGTTATGCAAGACCTTCTTCTGTATCTCTAGTTTTGCAGTTAAAAAAAGGCATATAGTGTATGGTTGTTCCAAATAGTTTTATTAGGGTTTCTGATTGATATACATAGGAAACACTAATGAGGGCTAGAAATTTATATTACTCTTAGTTTAAATATGTTTAAAACTATTTATGAGCCGTACACTTTTTGTTTCAGGTGTTGCAATAGTTCAGAATCCTTTTTGCAGCTTTACTGCTGGTTTTGAGGGTTGGCAGACTTCCCACACTCCATGACAGATCTGCCCCTGTCTATTTGAAAAGGTCTGAACTATGTAGGGGTCTGTTGTCTGAATCTGAATTTCATGGAGAGATGGTAAATCTGCCAGCCTGGCTGTGAACTTTTTGCCACCATTTGATCAGTGCTTGTTCAAACACTGAGCGCGAATTTTCAGTGGAATTCTTTGCCTGGAATAATAAACTCCGGTATTATTTTTAAAACACAAGGACCTGAGCTTTGAAGTAAAAAACTGCTCTGAGGCAAGTGACTCTCAAAAAGTTTTGAAATTACAATGTTAATTTTTAAACACAGTGAACGGCAATTGCACTAAAGTTTTCCACATAGAGGTGGGTAATAGTTTTTGTCTATTAAGTAAAAATAAGTAAAGCTTATATTTTCTAGTTTCTAGTCATACATTAGTAATCTATATTTGCATAAATTTGGCGTTAAATATAATAGAAACATTAGATTAAATAATTGATGTATTTGTGTTAAAGCCCTATGTACGCATATAACATTCCCATTACCAACAAATTAAAATTGTCTATGGGAGTATTTCTTTAGCCTTCTCTAATTTGTGAATTATTTTAAATTTTGTAGCAGATATATGGTCTTTATGTACTATGAGTTTAAGCCTACTGCCAGCATACCTCCTTCTCTTAGTAAGTTATCTTTCGTGGATTCCTTCAAAGTAGGACTTTAAGCCCTCCATGGACCACTCGTCAGTAGTAGTGTCCTGGAATATGCTGCCTCTCATTTAGGATCCCCCTCAAAACCCTGTTCCTAATGGTCACTTTTGATCCTGCTGTGAAGTATGATTTTATAGTTGAGTGTTGAACCATTTTCAGTACAGAAGAACGTAAAGGTTCACATCTATATTGCTGTAAGATTGACAGCATCCAATGTTTTTATTCTAGGTCGAGGTAAACAAAGAAGCTGTGTCTGCTAGTTGCTTTGAATTAAGCTTTCCAGTGTTAATGGTAGAGATTTCCCTCATCCCTGTCATTGTTCTACCAAACCTCAGTTGTTTTAAGCTTGGTTTGTTTCTTTAACCTTCAAGCTTTTAGTTCAAACTCCACTCCTTTGATGGTTTATCACAAAATTTCTTCATAGGATTCCATTTTTTAAGGTAGTCTTTCAGCTACTAGTGAGTAGGCATTGCATCAGAGAAAAGTGGATGAAAACTTTAAAACCACAGATAAAATATACCTCAATGAGTTACAGTAATGAATGCTAACATACTGTTTTTTCAGGAGGAGCCCTGTACGGAAAGAAGACCATGCTTTGGGTGATGTTAAAAATAGGAAACTAGACTTTTGAGAATGGCCAGCTAGAGCTAGGGACTTGGTTTTACTAAAAATGAATTAAAATAAAATAAAATAGGTTTGTTTAGTATTACTTTATAAAGGTCTTTGTATTAGTATTATGATCATGTCTTTTTTTTCTGGCAGTGAGGCCCACAAATGATTGGGAATAGTAAATTGTCACTTAGTTTAAATAGTTTTTGCTTTTGGATTGATTTTTCCATTATTCCTGCTTCATTTTTTATTTTTTTTTTCCCAGAAGTACACTAATTTATTTGGGTGAAAATATACAGGCTGCAATGTCTTAGAAGCAGATGTCTGTTTACATGTGGGGATGCTTGGTAAAAAAAAGAAAGGAAGTGAAGACTATGCTGCAAAAAAATATGTTGGCCTCATTAGGTGCAAAAGTGTCTCAAATGGCCCTTAAGCAACACTTTAGCTTCTCCAGCTTCTCAGCATGAAAACATGTCTAAGTAAGTTGTATTATTTCAGGACAGTGAACAGCTTGCTTCGGATCCAGCAACTGTGTTTATTCCTTGGTTTTGGTTTTTCTTCCAAATGAAGAATGTCACTCTGCATTGTTTACATTTAGATCTCAAAACAATTAAGCTAAAACAGCTTCATAAGATTTGGAGCTGGCTTTCTCTCAGGGAAAGCTTTACATTTAGTTTCCAGAGTCATGCAGTAAATAGACTTATTTCTGTTTTTTTTTCAGGCTCGTATGATTGCATACGCATTTATCTTTCTGAAGGGGTTTGAATGCTATTGGTTTTGGAAACTTAGCCATAGTTACTATATAGTGCTTTGATTATGAGAAGAACAAATAATTTATTTATTATATCTTTGTTTATATATTATAAAACTGTAACAATTTGCTTGCCTTTTACTACAGGATCAGGTGCAAACTTCACTCGTATTTTCCTCTGTTCTTGCACTATATCCATCTGTGAAATACATAAACTTTTCTAGTCTGAGTGCAACTTGGGTTGTAACATAATTTTATCATGCTGAGCCACAGAAATATTACAGTAAGTAGGGAACTTCAAACAGACCTAGTGTTGCTATGTTTTTAGGGGGTCATCCTGCTCTTTTTTTCATTCCTTCACCATTTCCATGTTTCATCATCCTACTCTTGTACAGTCACAGTACATGTTTCTGAATGTGCAATCCCATATTTCTTTACTCCATTTTGTGATAACTGGCATTTGTTCCTCAGCAAGCAAAGCTTCAGAAGTAGTTTTTCCCTATGGCAAGCTAAGGTGGGTAATAAAAATAAATAAATAAAGGGTTGTAAAGCTTATGACCTTTTTAGCTTTCTCATTTGTGGATCCTGATTCTGTTTCCTCCATGTGGGATGAAAGGGGACGCCCGAGGTGTCTGTACGAATGAGCGGTGTTCTGTGCGCTGTTGCTTCTTCCTACTGTTCCTTAGCAAAGGGCACAGAACAGCATGTGTTTTGTACTTGATGTGCTACAGGGGTTGTGCATACGTGGGACCGAACAGATCAGAACAATTGTTACGCTGCTACTTTCATAGCTATCTGCCATAATAACTTGCCATCCAAGACTGTATGAAGACCTTTGGAAGCATGAACAGCACCTTAGGCTGCTGCCCCTCATCCCCTGATCTGAGTAAGATAAGAGTGTTTTCATCTTCCTCCTATTTGTTGGAGGTGCGAAGCAGAGCAAATGGGGGCACAGATTGAAGAAGACCCTAATTCTCCTTCAGGCAGTTGTCCTCCCTCTTCCTGAAGGTCACCCCTATAGAGCTGCTGGCAGAAAACCGGGGGGCGTACCAGCGCTGGAGGGGAAATGGCTGCTGCGGGTCTCGTGGGCAGCCCGCTCCCTGAAATAGAAGTGGTGAGTACAGTCAGACACTGGAATGAGAAGATGGTGTTCCTGCTTCCAGGGCCAGTGTTGTTGCCTCTGGTGTCCCTGTGCCCCTGCTTCTTCCCCCCAGTAGCAACATGAGATCGGCGTTGTTCCTCTACCAGCTTTGCAAATAGTGCAGCCACAGCTAGGGGGTCTGCTGTCAGCAGGGGCTCGGAGGGCACCAGGCAGGACTTCGCTGCTGTTGCATATACAGTTCAGAATAATCCTCTGCTCCTTTGATAGCTCTTGATGGGTTTTATTCAGTTGCAGTCTAATCAAGTTAAATGTTTTAACGCATTGCCTTTCTTCAGACTTCTTGCAGCAGGCAAGTGTAATCTTACTCAAAAAGAGAAAAATAATTCCCCTTTCATCTTTGTGGGGAAAACGTTACTTTATTCATGTGTAGTGACCTGGCTCAACATTTGATAAGTAGTGTGTCACTGAAAGTTCCTCATTATGGTTCCAGCTTGCAGACCACCTGGAGTGCTTCATTATTAATGTGAACTTCAGGTTAGATTTTCAGATCTGTGCAGGTGCGTTTGCACTGCTCATTCCAGGCTGGTGACACACGCCTTGTGGAGGGACAAGGGTGCGTGAGGCTGAGTATGTCTAAAGGCATATGGAGCAGTTATTGTTTTGACACCAGCTGTATGAGGAGGGTGAGGACGGAGGCTCATGCTCTGTGTTGATTATAATGTAACTTTTGCTTTCCTTGGCAATTGTTCTATGATATATAGGCACTTAATGTAAATGCCTGGAGAAAAGAAGTAGAGAAGTCAGAGGGGAGAGGAAAAAGGGGAAGTCACACGCTAGTTTAAGTCAGTAACACAGAAAGAGCTTAGTTCTTATTCCAGACATGAATGGATCTTTGGATGTAGATGATAGTTACATGGCAACCAGACACTGCAGAGCCCTCCAGATTGCTACTGGTTGTATTGCAAGATGTAAGTCATACTGCTGATGCAGCTAGGATGCTGTTAAGATGATGAGTTTAGGAAGAATCCTTGATGGAAGCTTAATTTTGACTTTTTTTTTTTTTTTTTTTCTTTTGGGCAATAGTTGCTTAAACCACCAATACTTCACCAGCCAGTCATCTTTGCATCCTGAAATCAAATAACTGACCTGCTGAATTAAATCTCTGATCTTAACTTGTTTGGCTTACAGTCTAAATAAATAAAATGACAAAAGATAACTGAGTATGATGTGGCAAACAACAGTTCTCTATGGTTGCACAGTTATTCATTGCTTTCACTGAGATTTTGTTTGCAGATTGTTTTCCTTTTCTCTCTCTCTCTTTTTTTTTTTTTTTTTTCCCCATAAGGAGAAACCTCTTTGGGAACCTCTCTCTGTAGTTTTTGTTTTGTTTAAAAGAAGTATGGAAATCACAGAAGTGGGAAAAGAGGTGGTTTCATAGGAGCGATGGAGCTGGAGGAACAAAGGGAGATGGATTGTAAAGGAAGGGGAAAAGAATGGCTACAAGTGTGTGAAAGGGAGTGGGAAGAACAGGAAATCTGAGTGTGGGATTGAGAGCATTGGGAAATGTGGGCAGGAATAAATTGGACCAGGGAAGAAAACTTCTCAAGTATTGTGGTGGTTTTTCTTTTTTTTTTTTTTTTTTTCTTTAAAGAAAGATCTACCCTTGGTTCAGTAAGATTCCACTGTTCTTATTGAGGACCAGATCTTGAATACTCAGAGACAGAGTGTTTCTGCCTAAAACAAATAATAAAATACATTAATGCTTTTTTTTATGAAGGACTAGAGTACCAAATGGTATTTCTTCATTAGCTTAATATTTTAAACTAGCAGTTTTCTTAAATGCTAAAGGATTAATGATTTAAAAATCTAATATAATTGTGTGTAACTTGTGTAGCTGAAATCATAATCCTTTTACCCTTCCTTAAACTCAAAGTATACTGTTTTTTTGTTTGTTTTTTTTTTTTTCCTTTGTATATGTGAAGAGTAGTGCTCTGTTTTTCTAATAGGTTATCAGGTTATCATAGCATCTACTATAGTTGAGTTGAAAATAACATATGGTGTGAAAATATGAATACAAATTGCCTCTAGGGTAAAATTTGGTTTTAGTGACAAAGGTAGCTGTGATAGTCTGCTTCGAATTGAAAAACTGATAGAAAACCAAGTGATTTGATGACACTGTTACCATCACAGACTAGAGTTTCATAACCATTTCTGAAAAGGGAAATTTTATGCATAAACCTAATCTATACAGTTGCTCTGTTGAATTAGTATTGACAGAGCTGACAAATTAAAGAAAGAGTATTTTAGGCTCATGATTCTGATTTTGGCCAGTATCACTAGAAGATGAAATCTCTTTCACATGTAACCTGGCTCTTGAAAATTTTGTTTTTGTGTTTAATAATAATAATGGTAATAATAATTCAGCAAATTAGATTTAAAAATAAGCGCTGATTTTCTAAATTTGCTGTTAGTACAGTGGCTTTGCCTTTCAGAGTTTTCAGATGTGTGGGTTTATCTCTGATAGCATTTTAAAGTTTTAAATTGCCATTTAAAAGATGAAAAAAGTCTGTAAATTTATTGAGTAGTTTAAAATGAATTAAATATACCTATTAAAGTTATTTAATGTCTGCTATCTTTTTTTTTCATCTACACCTCAAATACTTATGGAAAACATCCAAGAATTTGTATGCTTTATTTAAAATGTGTTGGGTGGATATCCCATGTGAAATAAATTATTTTTATTGCATTTTGGAATAGTACATATTTAATAGTGAAATACTTTGCTTATGTACTTACATAACTCTAGTGTATAATATAGGTCCAAAGGTCTTTAATTTATTATAAAGATAGGACTGTAATGACAAAATAATGGCTCTGATGTATCTGTGACTTTGGGATTAGATATTAGAAAGGTATCATATCTTTCAACTCTTCTTTATGTGAGGTGACATATTTGCCCCAGACATTTTTTACTGCATGAGCAATCAACATAAAGGAAAACTAGAAAGCATTCATGTTAGAACAAGAAGCAGTGTAACTTTCAATAAGGTGACTTCAGAAAACTGTCACAGAGATATTTCACTGGAGACAGTCTGGTTTGACCTCAACCTCACCATTTTTTTTCTTTTTTTTTTTTTTCTTTTCATTTTTTTAGATTAAACAGGGGAGAAGGAGTTTGTAAAAACCCTCAGGAAAACTGACAGTTCCTCGTAGAACGTAGCTCTTTCTAATTTCCATATATTTTCTTGTAGAAGAATGGCTGTCTGAGAGCACATTAGCCTTCAGCCTTGGCAGGTGTAGAAGTAAATCTCGAGTATTGTGATTGAAATGTTATACCTGCTTATTCTAAAACTGACATGATAGGTGACAAATGACAGAGGCATTACTGGGTCAGGTGAAGTCTTTGTCATAATCCCTTTTCCCCTAACTTTTAGCTGTTGCAGCAAAGAGAATCCTGTTTCAAGGATTATTAACACCACCTGCTACAGAATTCCTTTGGGAAGGACAAGAATGCTTTGGATTTGAACACCGACATTGAAGCACGCAGGAAAATGGCACAATCTCTGCAGATACTGTAATGACTGGTTTGGTTTTGTTATAAGCCAGTCTTTGCGCTCTGAAAATGTGCTAATAAGGACATAAAAGCTATTTCTCCCATTTTAACTTAGAAATGTATAGATTTTGAAGGAAGTCCTTAAATACTTGGGTTTAACAGGATCTAGATGTGCATTCCGCTGCAGTGAGTTGTGCAGCAAGCTCTAACAAACCTCCAGGTTGAAGGCTTCTCCCTTGTTTTTTGGAGAGCCCAGAGAGAAAGTTCTAAGTCCATTATGCAGAATTCTGTATTCATCTTTCTTTTCCAGCACATGTTTTTGTAAGCTTTGCCTAGTGTCAGCTTCATGCATAAGGCAGATCCTTCCCTCAGAACTGCCTGTGGAAAAATTCCGTCTCCTTTGGTTGACAGCTTCCGTCCTCCTTCTGTGGCTCTGTATGTTCCCTTGGGAAGAATCCAACCCTTCCCTGCTGGCCGTGGGGCGTATGGCTCATCTGCTGCAAGGGATGCCTGCTGGAGAGAGGAAAGGTATCCTACAAGAAAGGTTGCCAACCAGCACCAAGGTTGACCCCAGTCGTTTCCTGTTCCTGTGTTGGCTTTTGGGCTTTTTCAAAAGGCAGATGAAGGAGAGGTGTGACGCCTTTTAATTGGCAAGTGGCATTGGTAGGGTTCCTTTCCTGTTGGAACTGCCTGAAGCAGAACAGACAGAGCAAAGAAACAGGTGAAGCCCTGGGCTCTTTGCATCTCAGTCTCTGATTGCAGATCCCCCTGGAACTAGGGAGTGAATCTGTCCCTTTGTATTTTTGAGTGAAGTGAGTGCTGATTGATTTGTCAAGTGATTACATGCTCAGATGTGATACTGGAATGTATAGTTTGATTCGTATTCAGTACCACAGCAATGCCTAGGAGTAGCTTCGTACAGTATACAATGAAGATTTTAGTCATTGTAGAAGAATTTCTGCATAGAAATCACCTCTCTGAATGTCTTTTAAAATCTTATTCAGCATTGTATCCTTTCATTTGTTTTCTTTTTGGAGAATTTTCTGACCTTGCACTTGCAAAAAGAGAATACTGAAGTTTTGCCATGAAATGTTTGCCAGAAGGACTTCTTTCTAAATAAAAAATACCAAAGTGCACTGAAGTTAATTGCATTTTGAGGGTATATCTGTCCTTTCTAAACTCAGATGCCATAATAAACACCCAAGCTATGAGGAGGGAGGGTTCAATTCATCAAGAAGGACTTTAAACAAATACTTGGTTTAGCTGGCACATTTGTAGGAAGATGTGGCTCCCGTGGATATGAATCCTAGGAGGTCAAAATAACTATCCTCCAAAACTCAACAAGCCATATATTGTTCTTGGCTCTACCTTTTATGCTGTCTTCCTCTGTCTGCCTCTTCACTCATAATCATAGCATTATTCATAGAATCAAACTTCCATTGCTGGATATGCAAGTTCCTTGAAGGCAGAGCTGTTTTCCAGAGCTTTGGAACCTAAAAAAAAAAAAAATAGAGATGGCATTCTGGAGAGTTTTCAGGCAATAGTTAGGTGCTGTTTGCTACTGTTCCTGCTTACTAATAGAATTTGTATGCATGTTTCTCAAAAAGTAGTTTTCTGTGTTTGAGGTATAACATTCTGAGTCATTTGGTTCTTTTAATTCAGAAGACAATTTTTGGATAAGAAAACTTAAGAAAGAAACACTTTGCTGTGAGGTGAATGTATTAAGTTGTGATTTCTGAGCTAGTCTTGGAGTCTACTTTAGAAATTAAGATGTTGAGGCTATTTTAAACAGTTCTTACATAGTAGTTCCATTTACAAAGCAGCAACTCTGCTTCCATGAAAGATGGAGTGGGAATAGTTTTTTTCTGTATTGAACGTTAATCACACATATTCCGTAGAAGCAATTATCTGATGATTAAGACCATTGTTTAATGCACAGAAATAGTGGCTTTATAGGTTTTATTATCATCAAGTCACTAATTTAAAAACAAAATCAAAAAAACAAAACAAAACAAAAAACAAACAAACAAACCAAAAAAACCCACAAACACATTCTTAGGACTACTAGCACTAATAAAACTTGAGTTCCTTTAAAGTTGTGACTCTAAGTTGATCGTGAGCTCAGCCAAAACTTTCCTTTGCAGTGTGGGCATCTGAAACTGAAAAATAATTATTCATCTTTAGTTGTTTGGCAGAGACCTGCTTGGATATCACCAGATTGAAACTTCTGGGTCTGTAAATGGAGCAAAGAATGCGTAGTCTTAAACTGAGAAGGGTGGGGGTTGATAAACCAAAGGCAGCCCAGATATTAAATATGAGCTTAAGTTTGTTCCCTTTGTACATACAAACATCAGTGAAGAGGGTGATTGAACTGGCTTAAATTAAAAACATTACTGCAGTGAGTCTGAATCTCTCCATTGTGTGCAAGGTGGTAGTGACCTGAGGCTTAGGTAATCCCTTGATAATGGCTTGCTTCATGTTAGGGGCATGCGTGTATCTATCCATCTGTGTTTGTGCGCTTGTAGATATAAATATAGATATAAGGATATGTACTTCAGCAGATTTCAGTTCGGTTTTCATGCTTTAACTTTTTTAACGACTGTAATAGTTGCAGGAAGATGTAGCTCTATGTCCTAGAAAAGATGGGTTACCACGTAAATATTATTCACTGTTTGAATAATATTTGAGAACTGTTGGTTATAATTACCTAAAGGGGCAAACTTCTGGCTCTTGAAGAAAATGAAAAACACAATTCCAGAAAAAAAAAAAACTTTTTTTTTGAGGCGGTAGATGGACACTAAAACGATTGACAGGCCTCTCATATGGGCCTGATTTTTGAAGGAGGGAAGTCTCAGAACAATGCAGCTTTTGGGATGGGACCTTTTTGTTTGTTTATTCCTTCTCTGGAAGCCAAGTTCTGTGTTTCTTTGAGAGGTCAAAAGACTGCTTTAAACTGCTCTGAGGGCAAAATTAAATTGCTTCTCAGTGGGTTATCTTCTCTGTGCTATTGTGGGCCTCGCTTAGACAAGAGAATCATGTTCTCTTCTACTTGCATTTTGTAACAATCTCTCCTAGTACCTCTTAATACCGGTGGTGATATAAGACACAGATTCTTTCCAGATGGATATGGTGGTGTCCATGTGTCAAAGTACATTATTTAGGAAGCGAAGATAATTCATAGATGAATACCAGAAAATAGTAAAGGATATACTGTTGCTCTGATTTCCCCCAAGACAGAGAGGAGGCTAGGATGTCTTCCCTCTCCTGCTTCACGGATAGGGAAGGGAAAGCAGTAGATGTCTGCATAGCCCAAGAGGAAATGGGATTCTTACTAGAAGAAAGACATTAATAAGATGAAAGGGAGTATGTGTGGTACTTGAATGTTATCTGGGCTGCTGCTGGATCCTGGAATGAAAGGGAGGCTTTCTGGGAGGAAGCTGTGAGACAATACAGCCTTTCTGGGCACAAGATCTGCATCTTAGGTCTGAAATGATCCCTGAAATATATTATAGAAAGTAATTTTTTAACTTCTTTTAAACATCACTGATATGTTGAAGTGATCAATGTTTTCATTTCGTCTTGTTGACAAACCGTTTGTTCAAGAGTATGTTGTTACAATGAAGGTGAGCCCACAGCAGCAGACCTGCAACGGGTTAAGATGTGGTAGATCTTAAGAAATCTGTAGCTGTCTAATGACACTGAAACACAGTAGCAAGCATGTTTATAAGCAAACCAAAAATATTCTCTGCCAGTCAGTTCCTTTGTGTGCTCAAATCCTCTCTGCATTGGCTGTGTCCTAAACAGGTAATTTGTATAGCACAGAAAATTTCTGTTAGCAACTACAGAGGGTCAAGATGGCAGATAGCTCTTCCTTGCCATCTGAAATGCACATTTTAAAATGGAAAGAAATGTCTCTGTGGTGGTTTTACCTTGCTACTAGCTGAACTCCACCATAACTCCTGACATGCAAAAATAAAAACGTCCCTTGGTGCTACATAACGGGAACATAATTTGTTCCCTTACTCCAAGTGGGTATTTTGATGACCAGATCAGATGCAGCACTACTGTGGGTTTTAGTTTACCTATGTTAGAGCTCTGTATCTGTTCTCTTATCTTAGTTTATAACTCTTCATGCTATTTACGGTGATCTGTGTCAGAATAACTTTAAATCCGAAAAGGTAAAGAGCGTACTGATGCTCATCCGATTTTCTTTGGCACATAAATGAGTCTCTTCCATAAGTGCCGTACACAACAAAGACCAACTCATTCTCCATTTCATTAATGCACCTCAAGTTTTTTATTTGAAGTTCCTGTCTCGTACATATAATAATTGAAAAGGAAATGAGACTTTAGGGTAGATAAAGTAAACACACCATTTCTGTGGTTTAACTGAAATGAAATGAATGCTTTGTTTTATAAAAACATAATTACTGCTATATATGAATTCAGACTCTAATTCTGGCCTGGCCAAGCCTGTAGTGCCTCCATTATTTCTGGCATGAGGTTTTATGCAATGTAGCATTTCATGTTGTAAACATGAGGATGTTTAATTCTCTGCTGACTTTTTCACATAAAAAATGAAAAAACAATTTCACATCAGTTCACTGATATTTGTTAACTCAGGGATAGGGACAATTTAATTCTCAGGACTTCAGATTTCATTGTGAAGGTGTGTTCTCACTATGTGCTGCATGTGTGTTTAAAAAAAAAAAAAAAAAACCTGAGAACTGGGAATAAAATACCTTAAACATGGCACAGAAATGTGCAAATCAGTACACAGGCTTTCCTGGTCATAAACTTGTCTCCAGTTCATAGCTCTTTTGGCCCAGATTATTTTCCTATCCTCCCAGTTGGACGTATTACCAAGTTCTTGTTTCTGTCTAGTTTTCCTCCCCTGCCCTGAAGCAGTTTTGATTCAGTCCTTAGATTAAATAGTCCAGACATGTTCTTTAAAGTATTGAATTTTCTTGGCTGAATCTTCTACTTCTTTTATTTATTTAGTTATTTATTTTTAATTCTTAAAGTGTAAAATTTAAAGTCTGGTGAAGTTATCAGCTAAAATCTGGACCTTGAAAAAGATTTCAGTCTCTCTGATGCATTTCATCCTTTGCATTACACGTTACAGAATTGAAAAGGGATTGCATCTCTCTTCTGCATTTGAGTACCTCATCAGTGTCCGTTTTGATGGCTATCTGTTTACATTATCATCCAGAACTGTGATTCCAGAGTTATTGTTTCATGTTTTTATCCCTCTTCCTTTTTGCACTTCTATGGGATGGGGTTTGATAGCTAAAGAGCCTGTTCACTCAACCAAATGCTTATCAGCCTCACTTTTATTTTCCACGCTTGCATTTTCTGTTGAAAATTAGAAGAAATACTCTCTTAGATTTCAACTCCAATAAAATGGCCTAGACATAATCGGTGAGCAACATACTTAGATTAGTTTCATAATCCTAACAGAAGGAAGCATTTGAAATGTGTTTGTGTGTGTCGTCTTTGGATTATGGAGACCCTTTGCAGCAAGTGCCTTTGGTCTCTCAGTGGCAATTAAGAAGTTTCCTCTGCCCTTGCCAAATGTATAAAGTAGGGTGTACTATATAAAAAGCTCGTCATTTTAGAACTTCACCTATGCTGTCAAAATGTCATGTCGAGATTTGAAAAAAGAAAAAAAGGGAATTGGTGCAGTGTGGTCTAGTTATTGGTACAGTGTGGTCTAGTTCATGTCTTTGCTTAGAAATGATAGACAGTGTATTTACCTTGCGGTACTGTATCCGGATCTGGACTCCACAGTGCAAGGGAGCAATGGAGCTACTGGGGATAGTCTGAGGAGAGGCTGGGAGTTCTGGAGCTGCTCAGCCTGGAGAAGAGCAGGCTCACGGGGATATCACCAATGTCCGTAAATGCATGAAGGGAGGATGCAAAGAGCAAGACTCTTTTCAGTGTTGCCCAGTGGAAGGAAAGCAGGTGATGGACTTGTACAAACTGGAACACAAGAGGTTCTGCCTGAACATCAGGAAACCCTGCTTTCCTGTGCAGGTTACTGAGTACTGGCACAAGTTGCCTGGACAGGTAACAGAGTCTCCATTGCTGCAGATGTTCAAAAGCCAGCTGGGCATGGTCTGGGCAAAGCCATCTGGGCAAGCAGCTCTAGGTGACCCTGCCTGAGTGGGGGGGTTGGACCAGATGACCTCCAAAGGTCCCTTCCAACATAAACCATCCTAGGTTTTTGTGATACGGTAGGGAAGAACTACTTCATACTTAGCATTGGTTGTCTGTGTCTCACATGTAAAGAGAATTTTGAAATGACCATGTAGTTTTGGGCCACCAGAATATAACTATATTTAGATACCATTTAAAAATAAGAAATACCACCACCTACGGGCATCAAATTAAACCCTAATAGGACTTTGAAGGTTTTCCTGTAGTCTAATGCCTAAGAACCTTCACACATACTGCAGGGACAAAGGATTTGATGAGGATTTAAAGACATAGAAGTCTGAGTGATTAAAATGAAATTCCTTTCTTATGCTAGGAAAAGGATTCAAGATGCCTTTTAACACCACTTATTTCTCAGGTTGCTTCTCATTGCGACATGTTTAGAGAGCAGAGTCCAGAGAATCATGTCAAAAACAAATATACTTAAAACATGATCTTTATGAAAAGTTTAACAGGTTTGGATTTGTTTAGTCTGAAAAAGAATAATGATTGATTGTTTTCCATGTCTGGTGGCTATATGAGATGAAATTTCTTAAAGTTGTAGGAAGGGTTTTTTAATGGGAAGATATCTCAGCTACATAGCAATTAAATACTGAACAGCCAAAAAAGCTTCTTAAACATGGATTAGATAAAGACTTGGCATGGATATCTAAGTAGCATCAGAGAGCAGGATGTGATGGGCTGCTTGTTTGAGGTGTGATTTCTGTGAATTCTTTATGTACAAATATTTCTCTATTTCTATCAGTATATCAAGGGTGTCTTTGTAGAAGACCCACAGTTTCTGAGGAATGCTTCACTTTTTCCAGTTTCTCTACCACTTTGGGCATCCAAGCATAGGAACTGTCAGATTATATAATTAAGCTTTATTGCTGTCAGATAAAGAAATTCAGAGATTGCCTGAACTGCATTAACCACTGCAAGTGTAGTCTTTGAGTACTGCTTCTAGAACATCTCTAGAGCCGCACACATATTTAGGATGCTTTTCTAGTGAAACAGAATAAAATACTTTGATGCCTACCAACTCTGTTTTTGTAGAATACCAACTAGATATTTTATTCTGTATAAAATGGTCTGAAGGCTAAGCTTTAAAACATGTTGATAATCAGAGTTGGTATTTGAGACCACGAACACACAACCTTATTCACTATAGCAGTATGTAGGACCAGAGAAATACTTCCTGAGTCTCTTCTTAAAGATGACCACTACACACAGTTGAAGTGGTTGATGTCTCAGTCATCATTTTAAATACACACATAGTTAATAGTTTTAGTTTCTAAGTACTTTTTTGTGGAATTTAAGTTATTTTATTTCAATGAATATCAGAGTCATTTTGCATAGTCCTTAGTATTAAGTGCTAACACATGCATAATAATCACAGATGTTCTGATAATAGAGACTATAACTTTGCTAATAACTTCATTGTCAGTTAATAGATAACCACTTGTATTTAAAATACTTTTGGGAGGTTCTTTAATATCATCAGTTCTCTTCAAGTAAGAGAGAAATTACTATTTCTAGCCATATATTAGGATTATTAGGTTGTAACAATTCTGAATTTGCATTCAGAAAGATGGGTGCCTTGTTATGGTTGGAACAGCAGAAATCAAACCCATTTAAACGTTCCCCTAAAATCCCTTTCTCTTGGGTCCTGTCAATGACAGGCTGATGTGCTCCAGAGTTGATTACCTAGTAGCAGATTGAGGTTCTACTAACTTTTTTTCCTTATGCATTAAAATTGATGTGCCAAAGATAAACCTATGTCAAAAAGGAGAAGGCCTGAAAACCTTGTTTTTCTTTGTGTCTGTCTTAATATTCTTCCCTCCCTCTTTCCCTTCCTGCCTTTAGTTTTTGTTTCCTTTCTGATGTTTCAGCTTCATATTGTAGTAAGTAGAAACATTGCCTTCACTGTGTTTGCTGGAAACTGACAGTATCTGTTGTGAACTTCCTCGGCCTTTAAATCAACAAACAAAGGCTAATTAACAGCTGAGTAATGTCTTACAGTTTTCTTAGAATATTTGAATTAAGAGAGATTTGGTCATAAAATACTTATAAGTAGCACTTTCAACAGTCTGAATGAATGTTGTTTTCTCAGGAACAAATTTAACCTGTGTGTTATCTGGAATACTACTTTACCACCTTTCTATACTATACTTTCTATACTATACTATCTATGAAAAATGGAAGAGAAAATTAGAGTTTCCTAATTAAAAAAGAGAAAGCATAGTGTGTCTTGCAGATTTGAATACTCCGTATCCATCACAACAATCTACACACTGCAAAACTAATTTTTCCCCAACAATATTACTTTTAAAGATGACTAATTTCTAGGATGGCCCATCTAAAGAGATGAAAAATTGAGCAGTCTCTACATATTGATCCTTTTTGTACAAATATATGTGTTTTTTCTACTGCATTGTCAGGAAGATTTCACTGATTATGTGTAATATTAGGTCACTGTGTACAAAGAAGAGACATTAGCTTCTTAGTCACCAGAATTACATAAATGTTATCTGCGTACTTAGTGGGGAGTGTGTCCCACATAAGAATTCAGTTTGTATACCCTGGTCTTGGTTCTACTGCTTTATAAATTGACTTTTTATGTTATAATGCTGTTCTCTAAAATTGCTTTTTCTTTTGCTTTTACATGAATTGAACATGTTTCCACTGGTAAAATTGCCCAAGCAAGTGTTTTTATAGTTCATATAATAGTGTTACAATCTTCAGTCCTAACTTAGAAGTCTGTTGTTGAAAGTATGAAGGTAGTTCAAATGTTCATGAGTTTTTGTTCCTATTAGTAACAGCTGGGGTGATACATATATTTCAAAGCTAGACTAAGGCAACCAGTTTGTTTTAAACTCTGTCAGGTGCTTAAGCCTTTCAAAAATGTGGGACTCAATGAGCTAGAAGATGCAGAGTTTTGTCTCTCAAGTCCTGCTCCATGCAGATTGCACCCATGGTTTTTGGGACTGAAAGCTTTCTGCCCAAGGCACCTTTAAAAAGTAACTGTAGCAGACTAGAGAACTTTAATTTCAAATAAAATAGTATGATAGTTTATGCTGTTATTCACTCACGGTGTCAAATGCCATTACTCTTTATGTCAGTATTAGAGGTTTAAGAAAAGCCAAACACCCAATTACAGAGTAGTTACAAGGTACTTACTGCAGCTGTTGGAGGAAGGGTGGTGGTGGCTGGGTGGGCTACAGGGATGTTTGCGCAGTTCCTGTCACTGGTGGTAAATTATATGCTGGTACAAAATCAGTATTTCCTCTAGTGACAATTCTTCTACTATTTCAAGTTTTAGTGCATGAAAATATTCATAATTTAAGTAAGGTAAAAAAAAAAAAAAAAATCCAAATGGCAAATTTTCTTTATGACTAAGTATTCTAGATCTTTTGTATTAAAGAGGCGTTTTTACTGAAGGTGGTCTATAAAGTGCAAAACACCTTCCCCTTCTCTGAAATGGAAGAAATGCAGAAATACATCAGAAGAGGGTTAGAGATTGATGAACTCAATATCTGAGAAAAATACTTAAAAATCATAATGAGATCAAAATGAAAGGGCAAATAAAAAGAGCTTGGGTCAGCTTTTAAAATGTAATATTCTTTGGCTAAGATCCCACTCTTTCATGCTTCGATTTAATCTGTCAGGGCAAAAGGGCAAAGGTTCACATGATTGCTGGGGAGGGTACAAGATGCATGACAGAGCAATTTGCTGAGTTTCTCTGAATGCGTGTAGACAAAGCTTGCATGTCTTTGCTCTTTGTCTCTCTGACAGTAGCCTTTAACATAGTCCTTATTGTTCACTTTTTGGGTCACTGAAAGGCATTTATAAGGTATTTGTGATGCAGAAAGCACATGAAACTGTTTTCTAATTTGTCTTAATTGCTTGTCTCGCTGAATGGTTAATTCACATTTGTATGTGCTCAGCAGTTTAGAAAAAGGTGTTTGTTCGTATATGAAATCTCGGTAATTGCCAAAAGTCTTTAGAGGTGTTGGTGGATGATCAGCATTAGACCACCTAAAAGCCTTATTCTCACATTTCCCACTTTAAGTGCTTGATGATGTTTGTAGAATTTGTAGCACTTCACTGAAGTACTTGGTCCTTTTCCCCCTTCAGGAAATGTTTGGTCATTCCCAATTATATTTATTGCTTTCCTCTGACGATGGCACCTTTGTGAACCCTTTCTAGCGCTGCTGAAGACCTGTAGACTCAAGTTGGCCTTCAAGTTACAAAGCAGTATGGGTCTCATTTCAAGTCTATCAACTTTGTAGTAAATAAAGGAAATCATGTGAGTGTAGATGCATGTCTGAAACTTTTCTTAGTAGGTCAAAACAATTATAAGTTACGAAAATTTCAAAGGCAGGCTTTTGCTGTTCTGTGAAACCACACTAGTTCTAGGCACAACTTCTAAAGAAAATGGAAAACTGCAAGATAGCTTTTCAGGTTTGCAAATTGAGATATTGATCCCGCAACTGACTGCTCCCAAATAGAGGAGCTTTCCAACCAGATGCAATGGTCTGTTTCAGAAATTTGTCATAGATTTGAAATCAAAGTCAATGCAAAATATCTTTTGAATTTAAAGAGTACAGTTTGCAGATATAGGTTAGAGGCTTCATGTGTCTTGCCTCATTTAATTCAACTTTATTCTGGTATTAGAGAGAGAGAGGAAATGTACTGCAAGCATAAGTTTACCATTAGCAGAACCAAAGCAATGTTTTTTACACCTCTTTGTATGATAGTGATGTTCAGTAGGTCGGTCGCAGGAAAAACAAATGCCTTAGATCAAGGTTAATTTTGTTAGAGAATGGCAAGAGTGCTGATAGCCATGAAAAGAGAGCAAAAGACTTAACAGTGATTTTAGGCAGTTACTTAAAAGCAGTCTGCTTTGGTCTGTGTGCAGATTCATTCTCGCTGCATTTTTGAGCAAAAGATGGAAATGACTAATGAGACTAGCAGGTCATTTTACAGTCTGGGTTTGTGTCATCATAGTAAATACTGAGTGCTGCATATTTAAAGGAAATGATTAAATGCACAAAGGCATTCTGGATCTAATTACTGATTATACTGATTACCGACAGCTGATGTAGTCATGTACACGGGCCATCGGTTTGTCGATACTTCTGACTTTGGGGAAAAAACCCATTATGTGTTGATCAGACTTTGTAATTATTATAGAATCATCCTCATTTGCTTTATAACTGCCTATTAGTGTTTCATTTGTTTTGCTTAGAGAGAAAAAACATATTATGCAGTCCATAATGCTTTTGACATAATGCTTTTTGTGTCTGTGCTGATGTCTGGACACTGAGGATGACTTTAGCTAAGGTAGGCACCTGAGCAAAGGTCACAGCATTGCTAGTGAGTGGACCCATCCCCGAAGCTCAGCCCAAGGCTCATGCTTTTTTGCCAGTCCAAAGTTTTATGCCAACCAAAGTTTTGACCAGTTTGAGCTGAGTAATGCTTCCCTTTTCAGTTCCCATAACACTCTCTTGCCTTTCTGGCAACCATAGTTTTACCACTTTTCCAGACATGACGGTGTCTTCGTAGCTCTGAATGTTTAAGACAAGTAAATATTATTTAAGAAGGCTAACCTGCTATGTTTGGAAGTAGCACCTACTAGCCACAATTTTTATGTGAACATGTTATCTAAATTCACTTTTCAGTTTCATATGTGACTTTCTCAGCATCATCATCAGCTCATCCATGTCTGTACAGGTAAGTGGATTGCTGCTCTTAAAATTGGAGCACCCCTGCCTCGTACTCCCAAGAGGAAGTGGGCATGAAGAACCTGTTCCCGTTGGATAATTTGTCTATTATACACTGAACATATTTCACTTTTCAGGAATGTCCCAGCTTAGCACAGATAGATCTTTAAAATAAATGCAAATAATTTATTTCAAAATTGTTTGGTTGCAGGAATCACAGGGACAGTGTTTCTATTAGAATCCTTTAAATAAATAGGAATTCATTATTATTATTATTATTATTGCCTTCTAGTATTTTGTGCTGCATCTTAGGACAAATCAATATCCTGGTTTGTAACAAGCTTCACTGGTTATGTCTTAACTATTTTTCTGTTATTTTTGGCATACTTTCCTCTGCTGGCTCTCATGTTGACATGTATTCTGATTAGTGTAAATGAGGGTCTTAACCCTGGCTCTATCCTTTTATATCACGTTGCTTGTGAAAGAATAGAAATGGCAATTGTATCTAACTATGCAATGCATTTAGGTAGTTTCTATTTAAGGTCCATAAAAATGTATTTATTTTCAGAGGTAAACGAACCATGTGCATTGTGTGAGAAATCCATGTTGCTACACGCAGATGCTCAATGATCTCCTGAGGTAGAGTTTATGCAGTACTGAGAAGTGTAAAGCTGCAAACTCTTAGTGCATTCTGACATGATAAAGGATTGGGAAGAATATTCTGTTGCTCCTGCTTGTATATATCCAATGATGTGATAATCAGGTGGGGTTTTTTTTGGTATTTTGTTAATGAAAAATACATGACACCAATCTGTTCTGTGTCACTCTTTGGTCCAGTTTGGTAAGTTACTGGATTTCTCTGACTGTTGCTAATATGACACAAGGTGAGGGCATTCGCTGTCTTGTAGATCTGATTCCTTTGCTTCTGTCTGCATCCATTTTCATTTAGAAAGTTACTTTCATGTCTTTTTCTCGAGAAATCTTTCGAAGGTTCTTTACCTTCATTCTTTGCTCAGCAGTCAAAGGAGAAAGTGTCAGAAGCTCAGCACACACAGCTGGTAACAGACATTGCCACTGATGGGTTGAACAGGGGCTTCTGTTTTGAATACAGTGCTTCTACCTGAGGGGTGTCTTCTGTAAGAAGCCGGAGGTGTGTATTTGGTTGTTTTTGAAAATAGGCTTCCTCCCTACCCCTTGCTGTTCTTAGTGTTTGTGAAACTGGTGCGTTTGTGTTTGACAAGATTATAGGTATGTGGCTTGCTTCTAGCTTTACAGATGTTTTTGATCTGAACAGTGTTTTCATTTGCAATTCGGTCCCTAAGAGCAACCTTAGATGAGGATGTGTTTTAAAACTATGACATCTGGTGTGAAATGATGACGTGAAAATCTCATCTTGCATTTGAAAAGGTATGTCTTCTCATGCCAGAGAGAGCAGACTTCTCAAACTGGTCTGTAATAGGTTACCTTATCCTACTGCTGGATATGACTGAGACATCAATTGTATGGTCCTTCTCTGCATGGGCGTTACCAGTTTCCAGCACGTCTTGAAAATATGAATCCTGAGTTGATAAATATAAACATTGCCTTGGAGTTATTCATGACCATAGTATGTCAGCTGGTTCAAAAACCCTCAGAATGGTCAGTGTTGTGAGTTGTGAATGCTAGTCAGAACTGGCTTCTTTTAATGATGGCTGCTGCCTCTTACCATGTTGAGTCCAGAGGAAATCAGCAAGTCTGCACAGAGTTTCTGTCTCAGGTGGCTCCTACTTGAATGGGAATGCTACTCTCACAGCAATGGTTCATCAGCTTTCCTGGAATACCGTGCTTGAACCTCTTGCTGAATTGTGCAGTTCCCCATTTTAAATCCTTCTGTCTTTCCCTCATTTGTAGCTACTTGTTTGAGGACTTCTACCTGCCAAGCTATCACCGAACTTGTGTATCACAGATTCACAGAATAGTCTAGGTTGGAAGAGACCTACAAGATCACCAAGTCCAACCTCTGACCTAACACTAACAGTCCCCACTAAACCATATCCCTAAGCTCCACATCTAAACGTCTTTTAAAGACCTCCAGGGATGGTGACTCAACCACTTCCCTGGGCAGCCTATTCCAGTGACTAACAACCTTTTCGGTAAAGAAGTTTCTCCTAATATCCAACCTAAATCTCCCCTGGCACAACTCTAGCCCATTCCCCTTCGTCCTGTCACCAGGCACATGGGAGAACAGACCAACCCCCAGTTCGCTACAGCCTCCTTTGAGGTACCTGTAGAGAGCGATAAGGTCACCCCTGAGCCTCCTTTTCTCCAGGCTGAACAATCCCAGCTCCCTCAGCCGCTCCTCGTAGGACTCGTTCTCCAGGCCCCTCACCAGCTTCGTCGCCCTTCTCTGGACTCGCTCAAGCACCTCCATGTCCTTCTTGTAGCGAGGGGGCCAAAACTGAACACAGTACTCGAGGTGCGGCCTCACCAGAGCTGAGTACAGGGGGACAATCACTTCCCTGGACCTGCTGGCCACACTGTTTCTTATACAAGCCAGGATGCTGTTGGCCTTCTTGGCCACCTTAGCATACTCCTGGCTCATATTCAGCCGATTGTCAACCAAAACTCCCAGGTCCTACTCTGACAGGCAGCTTTCTAACCACACATCTCCCAGCCTGTAGCTCTGCTTGGGGTTGTTGTGCCCCAGGTGCAGAACCCGGCACTTGGCCTTGTTGAACTTCATACCGTTGGCCTCGGCCCATCGGTGCAGCCTATCCAGATCATCTTGCAGAGCCTTCCTACCCTTGAGCAGGTCGACACACGCACCTAACTTGGTGTCATCTGCAAACTTACTGAGGGTGCACTCAATCCCCTCATCCAGATCATCGATGAAGATGTTAAAGAGGACTGGCCCCAGTACCGAGCCCTGGGAGACTCCACTAGTGACTGGCCTCCAACTGGATTTGACTCCATTCACTAAGACTCTCTGGGCCCAGCCATCCAGCCAGCTCTTAACCCAACAAAGCATGCGCCAGTCCAAGCCATGGGCAGCCAGTTTCCTGAGGAGAATGCTGTGGGGAACGGTGTCAAAAGCCTTGCTGAAGTCAAGGTAGACCACATCCACAGCCTTTCCCTCATCCACTAAGCGTGTCACCTTGTCATAGAAGGAGATCAGGTTCGTCAAGCAGGACCTGCCCTTCATAAACCCATGCTGACTAGGCCTGATCGCCTGCTTACCCTGCAACTGCCGCATGATGACGCCCAAGATAATCTGCTCCATGAGCTTCCCTGGCACTGATGTTAAACTAACAGGCCTGTAGTTCCCCGGGTCTACCCTCCGGCCCTTCTTGTAGATGGGCGTCACGTTTACTATCCGCCAGTCAACTGGGACCTCCCCCGATAGCCAGGACTGCTGATAAATGATGGAAAACGGCTTGGCCCGCTCTTCCGCCATAAATAGGTATGTATAAATGTTTTCAGTGGAAAAGTAGATATGCCATCTTTTTCCTGCATTTAGAGCTTTGTTTATTGAAATATAAACAGGACGGGGGATTCCTCTCTTGCCCTTTTACAACTATAATAGGAGAAAAAACAAAAACACAAAACAGTTATTCCAAGATGTGAGAAAAGAATTTGCAGGTGGCTTTGCGCTGTTTCACATGTCCCTGAATTAGAGATAATGAGGAATCAAGCGTCAAAAAACAAAAACTTGAGCAAGGTTGAGATAAAGAAAATTGGCTACAGTGCTAAGGATGAGCTTTGGGTGGTGGCCAATTGCTGGCTGGCTCGAGGTGCGTGTCTGAGGGTCTCTAACCAATCGTGTGATTTGGGCGCGTGGACAGTATGTGAAGCTACGGGGAAAGTATATGTAGGAGTGAAAAATAGCAATAAAAGCCTTCTGTTCAAGAGCCATCAGGAGTCCGTGTCTTGCAGCCCTTCACCAAGACACTAGCTTTCTTCCCTTGGTTTGGTTTTGAGAGAGATGCTTCATTAATACATATTTATTCCTATACCACCTGTGTCATTCACAGGGAATTATATGTCACAGGAAAATGGAGACTATGTATTTGTTGGAGCTATGTTGTGCATTCTGCATAAAACTATTTTTTGAGATGCTTGATGCTTGGCAAATCTGTTGATTTGCCTGTCATCTGAATAAGGGTTTGAGGAAACTAATACAGCCAAATTTGGTTTGTATTTTCTAAGTGAAAATACTCATTTTAATAAAGAGCTGTTGTGGTTTAACCCGGCCGGCAGCTAAACACCACACAGTTGTTCACTCACCCTCCCCCCCTCCCTCTCTGGGATGGGGGAGAGAAACAGAAAAGTGAAACGAGTTGAGATAGAGACAGTTTGTTAAGATAGGAAATGATAATAATAATAATAATAATAATGGTGTGTATGAAACAAGTGGTGCACAATGCAATTGCTCACCACCCGCTGACCGATGCCCAGTCTATCCCGAGCAGCCGGCCCCCCCATCCCGGCTAGCCACCCCTATATATTGTTTAGCATGACGTCAGATGGTATGGAATACTCCTTTGGCCAGTTTGGGTCAGCTGTCCTGGCTCTGTCCCCTCCCAGCTCTTGCTGCACCCCCAGCCTGCCCGCTGGCAGGACAGAGCAAGGAGCTGAAAAGTCCTTGGCTTGGTACAAGCACTGCTCTGCAACAACCAAAACATCGGCATGTTATCAGCATTCTTCCCATCCTAATCCAAAACACAGCATTCCACCAGCTACTAGGAGGAAAACTGTTCTAACTGAAACCAGGACAAGAGCAGATCTTCAGATACATAGTGTACATAAATTATGTGTAAGCTATCTGGATTAAATGAGGAAAAGCCAAGGGTAATTTCTGCAGTCTTACATATCTGGAAGAGCTGGAATTCAGCTACCCAAGCAAGGCAGTAAGCATTTCTGAGGGGCAAAACCTCACATTATAAAGTATCCAAATCAAACAAAGTTAGCTAATGTAAGGAAGCCTCTATTTAGTTTAAATATATGTTCCAGTCTGTGTAGGCTGACATTAGATCTGTCTTCCCATTTACATTGTTGGGTTTTTTTGTTTTTGTTTTTCTAGCTGAAAATGAAATAAAAAATTATCTAGAATTGGTTTGAACTAACTTTTAGCACCAGAATTCTTATTAATTTTCCAGATGGAGAGAGAAGAAAGAATAATAGGGAGGCTGGAGATGAAGTTATGTTCTTGTGAGTAATGTACAATAACCCATTAATCTTTTTGGTTATATCACTTTGCAACTGTAGGTTTTGACAGTCTGGTATTGGCTTGTTGTATGGATATGAACTGAAAAGAAGCCTCCCTGTTTTCTGTAAATAAATCTGAGAGTTTCTAAATAAAATAAAAATCTGTGTACCCAAAACATTTATAACTTCATTTTTGACAGTGAAGGATATCTGTCTCCAGCAACACGCTTACTGTTGGCTGAATGGGTTTAGTTAACCATTGGTTGGGCACACAAAAAATAAGGACAAATTATGCGAACTAATCTGAAAGTTCACATTGTTTTACCGAACTTTTACTTCATGTTTTGCTACACATTGTGCATCATCTTACATTTTTGTTGCAGTAATTGACCTTTATAAGTAAGTGGGAATTGATGTACCAGGCTTGCTAGTAGTATGATTTAGGTTACGCAAAAAGTCAGGCTTCCCTCTGACTCTAGAGAAATGGCAAAGCATGCTTCAAGTGATAAAAGCAAATCTACTGTTAAGGCTTGAATTGAAGGTTCTGCCATTGTAGAAAAGTGTGCGCTCAGAATTTTTCTTGAAAATGAGGAAAAAGTGAATGATGTGAAAGTAAATGACACAAAACCCTCATGCAATTAGTACTCTCAGGAAAGGAACCAAAGCTATGTAAGATAAATAAAATGGCTCATGATGGGAACAACTTTCAAGCTAGGTTTTCAAGCTGTATTTTAGATGTACCATTTTGGTTTAATGTGACTGCTTTATTCTGGAAATTTCATTGCGGGTGGTCAGCTGAGGGCCAGGAACTTATTGGGCTCAGACAAGTAAAAGCTGTGTTAGAAAACAGGAAATAACTCAGGGAGAAGAGAGGAAAGGACAGAAATATATGTCTGGAGAGGTCAGAGAGATTCTCACAAGTACTGGTGGCCAGTTTTCTAGTGATTTATCTATTTTCTGTTTTAACAGTGTTTTATTGTATTGTGGAAATAATACCGATTTTATAATAATCTGTTCTAAAGATTAATTATTAAAGCCCATTATTAGGGGCAGTGTAATCTTAACCTTTTCTTTAATTTACAAAGGTCATAAATATATCTGAAAAAGGGCAAGACCACTATCTAGAAAGCAGGCATGAGAGCCAAGAGCTTTGGATTTCTTCCAGGAGGCTGTGCTGGGCTCTGGACCAGCTCTGCACACAGTAAGGGTAAGAAGCGTGTTTCTCGGGGCTCTTGGGTAGAAGTAACGGCTCTCCAGAGCTGCATGTAAATGAGCTTCCCTACCCTGCCACGTGTGAGGTGTAATTCTGTCTTGCTGTAACCCAAGAGATTTTCTCCTTTCCCCTTGCTCTCATCTGTGTACCAATGGCCTTTTTGGATTTCCTTTGTGGAAAGTATGCCATACAAAAATAGTACTAACAAGAAACTTCTGTGGCAAAACCTTGTCATTGTCATTTTTGGTGAATATTTTCAACAATGCTAAAGCTATTTGGTAAAACCTTTTAACACATGAATTAATTTACAATATTAATATTTTTCTCATATGTGAAACAAAGGTTTGTCTGATAGAAAAAAGATTTTATCTGCAGGTAGTTCTCATTTCTCTCAAGCAGAAATTGTAGTCATTGATACAAGGAAGTCTCTGCTATGTTTCCCAGCTGTGAGTTAGAATGAAAAACATTTTCACGTGTTCTTTTTATTTTAACTTGATTCCTATCTGCAAGTTTGTTTTTGCACTTTTAAACTATTTCCTTCCTGTTATCAGTAGATTTTCACTAATTAAAAGCTTCTGAAATGTAATATATATTAAGTGTAGAGGAAGGAGGCAAGAGTAAACAAATGTTTATAACTAGCTTGTTATCAGTCTGGGACATAGTTGGTTTGGATGGATGAATGAAGTTAAAAAAAAAAATACATACACGCACACACACACACACACACAAAAAAAAAACAAACCACAAACATGAACAACAACAATGAAAAACCAACCAACAGGCTGTAGAGGCTGAGAGACAAATTGGTTAAAGATGGAATACTACCTGAGACAAAAAGCCCTGTATGATTCAAGAACTGGAAATATTCAATTCACTTTGTAGTTAGTGAATTAGAGCTTCCAAGCTAACTCCTCTTCTGCTCTGTAGCACTGGAAGTCTGCTGAAGGAGGGGTGGAACATAATAAAGTAGATCTCAGCGACAGTAATTCTGAAGCCATTGACACAAATTGTTGCTGTCATAGACGGAGCTGTGGCAGGCTGGAATTGCATTCGGGTGCCTTTTAAGTTTCTTCACTCTTCTCTACAATTGGGCAGCCCATCATGTGCAGACCCTGAGGGCCATGTTAAAGCATCACTTTGCAAATTTATTTCCACTTGTACTTTTTTTTTTTTTTTTTTTTTTTGGTAGTATGAGCATCAGTGATGTATTTCTAATTTCTTCCTTTTGGATAGTGGTGATTCTGCCAAGAATAGTAATGTTGGAATTTCTTGTGATCGGCTAAATGATGATTTTACATATTTATTTTGGTTGATATATATATATTTTTTTTTCATAAAAAGTATATAAAATGGTATAGCTAGTAGTCCTACAATAAATCTGTCTTGTTGGACAGTGGAAAGTATAAAGTTCTTCACACTCTCTGGTGTATGTGCCAAAGAGAATAACCAGTAATTAGAGAGGTACCTGGCAAGAATGCAAAAAAAATGTGCTAATTACTTTTGATGGGAAAATTAGTTTTTAATTTATTTAATGTCTTCATCTGATATATTCAAGACATTTACTATTAGTACTGATATGGAAAATCAAGAGCAGCTGCACATTTTGAGGAGCCATCTATTGGAAATTGGGCTGAGATCACTAATACTTAACTCTTCATTATTTGAATGAGCAGCGTTGGCATTTCTCTCGATTTTTTTCAGGGCTTTTTCCATTCCCGGATTTGAAAACTTTGGGTGGAATGGGAACCTGACAACCGCACATAACCATTTATTACCTAACACCTATGCTCTCAACCATAGCGGGGCACTAATGGTACTAATATTTAGTATTTGCTAAAGGACTTTTCGTCATCATATCTTAAAGGACCATGCGTGAACAGATTGGAAATTTAATCCCAGCATACAGATAAGAAAAACTAAGCAAAATAATTTAGGTACATTTTGAATGGTGAGATGTTTGGGGAGCTAGCCTTTGAGTCATCTTTTTTTTTTTTTTTTTTTTTTTATTTTATTTCCCATCTGTTCCTCCAGCAGCTGCACTGTACAGAGATGTTTGTATTTCCCCCAGCTGTGGTAGGAGAACAGAGATAGATGGATGAAAAAAAATGCAGAATTAGAGCTTACGTGTTTGCTGATACTGGCCTAGGCTATCGGGTGTGGATTGGAAGTCATGCAGAAGCTGTGTGGGACCAGTTAGAGCAGGGAATGCAGGAGGGGAAGAGGGAGTAGGAAGCTCTGCATGCTGCTTTGCTCTCTGTGATGTGGGTTTAGGAAAGAAGAATGTCGCAGAGATGAAACAGGCTTGGAAGAGAGATTGACTTGGCAGGAGCCTGTAAGACCAGTTGCATGTGAAGCTCTCAGACCCAGGATACGTTCCTGGTCTCCCCATTCCCACCATTTTATATTCCAGCCTATCTGATCCACAGCTGTGTGTTCTGCACACTCCTTTTCATCCACCCCCTCTTAAGATCTTTTTTAGTCTAATATGAGCTTAATTGCTATTTCCCTTGGTTCTTTTTCTTTTTTTTTCATCTCCTGTTTCTTTCCTTATTTTCTTTTCATTTAATTTGCCCTTCTGATTATGTCCTTTCTTACATCTTCATTTCTTTGATTTTGCTAAGAACTTCCTTGCTAACTCCCCTTCCAGCTGTAGGGAAGGAACACACATGGCTCACTCGATATATATTGACCATCATATTCCTTCTGCTTGCATGTCCTATTAACAAAGCCTTGTCTGTTTTGTCAGCTCCTGGGAGCTGGGATTGACTACTGTATATTGAACATTTTGCGAAGGGGGCTGTCGTTTCAAAAAGGGTTTTATCCCTCAATGCGTATTTGAGTATTCACAACTCTGTAGCTCGCAAGCAGCTGAAAAATTGAATCCTGTGCAGTGCAAGCCTTTCCGCCAAAGGTTGAAAGCACTGTCAGCTCTCCCTGACTTGAGGGCAAGCAGCAAGTTAGACTTGCCCGCATCAGATCACTTCACTCTGACAATTTATTTCAATATGTTTAAAATCAAATTAGTACTGTATGTTTGAAAAATCTCAACCATAAACTAATGAATATATATGTAGTAGCTTAGATTCCCAAAGAAGGTTTTGGTCTCTTGTATACTGAGTCTTCAAAAATAAGTGTGAGTGTGTGTGTATACATATGCATAGTCACTGTATTGATTTTGACTTTTTCTCCATTACAACAATCAAACATGCTTTTTAAAGTATGTCTGTGGCATTCCTAGTTATTTTTTAAAAAAAATAACAATGGAAAATATTCTAAATACAGCATTTTATTTTAAAGTTAACAATTGCTTATAATTCAGTGCTAATATATGTTATAACTAAAGAATAAAGGGGCAGAATTGCCTTACCTTGATTTTTTTTATTTTTTTATTTTTTTAACTGTATCGCTTGCTTGGACACGTTATTCATTTGCTATGGTTGAAATGAAAAAAGAGTCTGGAATTGTTTTCATAGCGAAAGGAAAATATGTGAGCAGTAATAAGAAGACTGGCCATGTCAAAATCTGGAATCATTCTTCAAATTTGCTTTGAAAATTAAGCTTTTAACACCAAGCAACTGGCTCTCTCAAATATCTTGTTTCAAGGAAAATACGTCAAGCAATAAATTGCGGTATCAAATGGCCACTGTAACTAAATCTTGTTCTTCCTTCAGTGGCCTCAGGACAATTGGTCTAAAGTCCCCTTTAAAGAAAAAGGCTATAATTACTGTTTCAATTGTTTGCTTTGCCTCAGATGTAGAAAAACGTGCTTCCTCCTCCTTTGTCCTTTTTATGGCTATTTTAGCTTCATCTTTCAATGCATAACTGCTGTTTATGTACAGGTTAATTCTCTGCAGTGTTTAAAGAATACAAGGGACTAAAATGTAAATAGACAGCTTCATATCCAAGCCACTTTTTTTTTTTTTTTTTTAATGAGTATCATCAAAACATATTAATTCTAAAATTTTGTGTTTTTGTCAATGAAATGTGTACAGAAATAGATCTGTGTGACCTATCACATAACAAGCGATCTGCTGATTATACTTTTAATATTGAAAAGCACAAAACACTTGAGAACTTTCCAAGTCCTTAGAGTTTAAACCCATTTTGGATTCCTTTGGTTTTACTGGAAATTAATGCTCAACATTTTGACAGGAATGAGGGTCTTGGCAGATCCAAGCAAAGCTGTGTCTGCACAGTTGCTGATATTTATAATCTACAATAGAGAAGAGACTGTTTTATGAATGTTGAGAAAAGATCAGCACTAATGCCTTACAGATGGGTTGTATCAGAAGAACATTTGCTAACAATACTTGATCTTAAAGACCTGCTGATACCTTGTGGAAAAGATTGAAAACCAGTTCAGAATAGATTAAAGATGAAGGCTTCTAATGACACACATTTCACAACTGTATACATTGGTTTAATGGACTAATTAAACAGATCTCGTTCTCTGAATTAGTTGTTGCACATGGCAATTTATTTGGTCATGGTGTCTTTTATGGGAATATGTGTTTTGAATCCAACTTTATGACCCTAAATAGACTTCTGCTGTATGTTGGATTTTTTAAAATGCATATTCAGAAACTTTTGAGACAAATCATTTGATTTACATACTTAATAAAGTCAGTTTAAAGGGGAAGAACATTGTGAAAAGATCATGTTATTTGTGCTGATACTTTCTGGCATTTCAGCACGATATTACTCTGCAAGAAAAGAAGCAACACTTAACACAGTTTAGAACTGGAGATGAAAAGGAATTCAAAGGCATAGAGGTGGAAGTTCATTGTTTGTAAAATATTTATTTTGTTACAGTGTATGAAAGTAATGGATTTTGGGGGGCATTAAATTATTCATGTTTTTATAGTCTCTTTAAAGGGAAAATCTTGTTGCTCTAATATGAATTATTTTATATATTTTATATATTTATTATATGTGTTGAAATTGACTGTTAGCATAGGGTGTCTCCAGTTGGTTCTTTTGTGGTTCCTATCACAGACAAATGCAAGCTTGTTAGTGTCTTGGACGTATTAGTCTCTTTTGCACCAGGAACTGAAGGACAGGCCAAGAATGATCCCGGACGAGGGGGCTTACCCTTGCTTCTCTTGGTACAGTACAGCGGTTCTACCCATTTATGTCGTACCAAAGGGAAAATGGTTAAAATGTTTACAGTATCATTTATTTTTATAAGTGGAGCTAAAAGCAAATACGTTTAAGATGGCTCATTCCTATCTTCTTATTGCTTGTACGCTTACTCACTTATTTGTTTAAAATGACATATTAATTGCTGGGTATTTGCCAAGCTTATTCATTTTTCATATTTTTCAGTTAAATGGCTTTCCAGTTCCCGAGAATAAGACTCAGAGTTTTCATTTCCTTAGATAGCTCTAGTACCCCTGAATTTTAGAGTACAAATATGGTATTTGGCAACAGGATGAGCAATTGCTCCCCTTATGATAGTATTGTATTATATGGACAAGTTCTAAGTACTGGTTGCATGTATAGACTTAAACAAATACATTCAGAAAGAATGCATTTATGTGGAACATTTGGCTCCTTCAGAGATGAAAGAGACTTCTTCGGCAACTGCGTTTCCATGCAGTTTACAAATGCAAATAACAGTGCTATTTCATTAGTATGAAAATAAGCTGAGGGGCATTATTAAGCACGCAGATAATTCCATGACAAATGTCATGAATCCTAGCAGGATGCTTCTGTAATTTGGTTTTCATGGCTGGTCTCGAGAAGTGTACAAGGAAAAAGTAAAGTGAAAAGTAAACAAGAAGTGACCTCATGCTGAATAGAAAGAATTAAAATCTTGCATAGTTAGTGTTGTCCATTCTTTGTACTAAGTCAGGGAGATGCCATTTGGGGTAAAGTAACCACCCATGTAGTTCAGTACAACAGTTTGAGACAAGGGTATATAATTCAAATTGCCATTTCCTAACTCTCCAGGTGTTTATCCATACAACCTTAATAATCTTCTTAAAACAGAATTATGAGGTAATAGATAAACATTTTCTAAGTAGCCAGTGACACCTTCATCAGGCTGTGTGCTGAGTAGACCCATATCTGAAAGCATGTGGAATAATTTCCCTTTATTACACATCATCAGCTGGTCTGCCCCATTCGTACCTTCAGTCCATTTCTTCTGCTTACAGTCCATATGGCATAAGAGTTTGTAAGTGTTTCTGTGTAAGCCTGCCTGCATAGAGCATGCCAGTGGACATCCTGCTGCTCTCTGAGTCAAGGATTTGCAAAATGTATTGCAAATTTGCATAGTATGGACTATGTTTTAGCAGTACCTTAGGTTATCTATGCTGTGCATTCCACTTCTGACTTTATGTACAGCCTTTCTGATTTATCAATACTTCAGCAGTTGCTCAGAAGGAAAATAAATATTTCAGGAGTATTTTGTGTTTCTTAATGCAGCTCAACAGTTGAAGAGGATGCACTGCTATCAGATAATAGCAAGCTTATCTATAAACTTCTTTGCTAAGCACTGGTGATCCATAGATGACAGTATGAGAATCTGTGCCATAACTGATGTTTTCCCCACAAATACTGTAAATTTCAGATAATGAACTAAGAGTACATTTCCTAACTTGTCCAAATTAGTTATATGCATCAATGCTTAACAGGAACTTTCTCATCACCACAAAAATCTGTCTCTGGGAAAGAAATGTTCTCTTCGTTCCCGAAGGTAAGCTGCTGTTTGGCAGACTTAAAGCCAAATGTTGCCTCATTGTTGAAAAAGCTTTGTTAAATAGAGCTGAATGCTGCCTCGCTTGTAAGCCTGGAAAAATTAGAATATCTTTGACTTTGTATTCAGTAAATCAGAACTTCTGATAACACAGTTATCTGCAGCATGAAAATGCCTTTTGCTTTTAGAAAAGAAACTGTAACCAGAAAACTCCATTATAGGCCCTTGTTACAGCTACAGGGTACAGATAATAGGCTGGGCTGGAGAAAAAAAATTCCCTCGCAGGTAAATGGCAATTATGTTTTGAAAACAGCTAAAGAAGATGAGAAATGTGGTCAGTCTTATCCCTGGCACTTACTTAACTAGCTCAGTTCTAAAAATTTATGCACATAAAATAACCCCAGACTATATATTACTTGGTCCTTAGGCTTCATTTTAAACTTTTGATGTTTCACATGTGTTGATGTTTGTTTCTGCTTCTTGCTTGCCCATTGCTGACTGTTGAGGACGGCACTGTGCCTTGGTCCTGTGTGTTTCCTGGGAGCTGTGCCCTCCCTTGCCGGACGCCCACTTACATCATGTTGCCACCAGAAGTAAGCCTGCAAACTAATTAGAGGTAGAGCTCCCTTCAGCGGAAATTTGGAAAAGGCAAGCGGTTTCCAAGGGTGCAAATGGAAGCCACCCCTAGAGAAACAAGATTTTTATTTATTTATTTATTTATTTTTCCTGGGTGATCTCCACTGCAGACAGAAGAAGCAAGGGACTGAGAAATTTCCTCCTCATCTGGGAGTCTCTCTGGGAGAAGGAGCAAGTCCTCGCGCCACAGGCAGCCTGTGGCAGCTGTGCTCACTCCCCAGTTATGACAGGGAAGGTTAAGGTGAATAAACCATCATTTCCAGATGAAGCTATTCATCACCTTTCTTGGAAGCAGCTACTGCCAAGTTTTTCCATTATTCTTTTCCTTTTGCAAATAAATGCTTTTTACAATTTTTGAACTTGTTCTTGTTGTTGCCCTTTTTTTTGGGGGGGGGGAGGGGTGTTGTGCTTTTTTTAATACCTTGAGGTTATCACTTTGAAGATGAGACTTCTCAGGTCATCTCTTCCATCTCCTGGCATGTTCAGGATTGTCCCACAAAAGCTGTCATAGCTTTTTGTTCAATTTAGTGCTCCACCTCCCCCCAGAGACCAGACTTCAGACGATAGTCTGATGCATCTCGCTGTCAGCTGCTTGGTGAGGCGTGCCATGTAAATGCCTGGATATTTTAATGCATTGTGTCAGCTTATGATTCATATTTTAAATAAAGATACTGCTTTACCTGTATGACTAATAACAATTAAAAAAAAGAAAACACCAAAAAAAAGCACCAACCCAACCCTTTTTAATAATCTATCTATGGTGTGTCTTGTTAGAACAGTTTCCAGAACATGAACAGAATACTGGAGTCAAGGTTGTTTTTATTCAGTTTCCTTTAGCGATTTTGCAGTGCTTGAACTGCACAATTTGTTTGTTTGCAAAGGTTTACATTTCTTAAATTCAACTAAAAATCTAGCAGCCACATGTAGTGTCAAAATCCCTCGCTGTTGGTAGCTATTTTTGACAAATACCTTTTCTATTAAAATATTTTATATGAAAATTTACAAAAAAAAAAAAAATAATCAGTCTCTCTGTATATGTACTGCATATGCTCCTAGGTAACTGACAGCATCTTGTGTAAGAAGCTGTTCCAGTGGTTAATTATTTATGTTAATTTTGAACCTCATTTCTATCTGAACTTCTGGACTCAGATTTCAACCCCTGGAACTTGGCTTTGTTGGTAATATCAGAGAGTCTTTTAACGTCAGATATCTCTGCATATGTTGTATGGACTGGTGGGAAGAGGGCATGCTCTCTATTGCTGTATCGATTTTGTGGCCATTGGGAAAATGAGTTACCAGATTGTGACCCATTTCTCCTCGTAGGCTTCAGATGTGGCAGTGTCCAGACAGCAGTGTCTTGGCTGATGTGCTCAGGATGACGGATGCTCTGTTTGGTGGGTCTGGGAAGCCCAGCTCTGAGGTCTTGGTTTGTTATGGCCCAAACACTAAGGACTGGCACACAGTGCTGGACAACTGAGCCTGTCCTGGAACCACAGGCCTCAGCTGCTGCTTTCCTTGGTTTTAATCAGGCATATTTTATATATATATATATATACATATACATTACTTTGAAAGCATACTAGAAAACTACCTGGCATTTATATGGATATTTAAATAAAATGTTAAAGCTCTGATCAGGGGAGGGGGAGCAGCAGTGAGTTTCCTGGATGTGCAGTCATAGCACTTGATTTGATGTTTTTGTCACCATTTTGAGATCAGGCCTCCAGGGAGCTGATAAATGGCAGTCTCTGTGGTGTTAAGTGATGTTTGGGTTCTCCTGACATGCAAGTATCGTGTAGGCAGAATAGTGCCTGATGCTGCACCCTCGCCACCTCGCTGATACAGACCCTTAGCAAACAAGTGGCATATGATCTCATCAAAAATGTATAGACTCATGGGAGAGTTCAATGCTAAGTGATAAAAAAAAAAATGGACAAAAGATACCAGAAAGAGCTGAGGGATAAAGTGGAAGCTCCTGACACCTCATATTGTAGGGACAGAAAAAAAAAAAGGAAAAAAAAAAAAAAAAAAGCTTTCACCAGCTCCCAGGCGAATTGAGGAGTGACACCTCACGCCGGGTTTGTCAGATACCTCTTAGAGGAGATGAATTACAACCTAACTAAACCATACTCCCTGCTGCTGCTGCTGTGTCCAAAACAAAAGATTGTTGTTATGGGAGAAAAAAGTAAGGTTTGCTTTTTTTATTATTATTTTTTTTTTTTTTTTTATGACAACAAAGGAGTACAGCTGTGAACTGATCTGATGCCAACATCTGAAGATACAAATATTTTTGCATGTACATTTAGCTTTTAATTTCTTGGGTTTTTAATAGCATTTCTTTAAGTTGTTTCTGTAAGGATTGTCACTCTTCAGTTACAGGCATCTATTGTGATTTCAAAAGCAGATGCTCAGCTTCACTGCGCAGACCATTTTAGATTTGGAAAATCTGTAATTAGTTTGAATTTCTGTCCTTGTGAACTTTCCAGAATTTCTTGGGTAGTTAATATAATTCTTGTGCTATTGACTTCCTTTTTATTTTTATCTGTGGTTTTATTATTTTTTCCTGTAAAATTATCCTAGCTATTAATGACTTCTTAGTTGTACAAGGTAGCTAAAGACAAAATCTTAATAAGTAACTTTGAAGCCAAATCATATTTTTGAAACCAATTTTAAACAATCCTAAAAATACAGTCTCGCAATCAAAGGCGAGTAGAACTTTACTCGTGGCTACATAAATAGCACGGCAAAGATGTAGTCACAGAAGTATAGCAATACCTGTTAGTAATTTTAGATGCATGTATATAAATTTGTTCTGTTTGTGTCATGTAATGAACTGAAGCAATGCTGCAGGCAGTTAATGAGGTTAGCTCCAACTTATAAATACAGTATTTGCAGAATTCCTCTGCATGTGTTATGACATTTAAATATTGCTATGCTGTACTGCTACTGACATTGTAACTCTTAACAATGGGTGGTGATTGCTATTTATTTGAAGTGGGGTTTACATAAATTTTTGCTGAGATTAATGTTCTTTACTTAGTCTTTTTTCAACCTGAAAAATATGATTTCTTATTAATATTTCTACTCTGAAAGATGGAAAATGTATTTCCCTGTTCTCAGACTATTGATCTTCCATTCCCAAGCTGTTTTTAATGTAATTTGGGCTTTTGAGGTGACTACTTGTTACAGCTTGTGTTGTGGTCCTTCTCCAGATTTGCCTTTCCCTCTTCTCTTGTAGGGTGAATAAGCTTTTTTTTTTTTTTTTTTTTTTTTTTTTTTTTTTCCCTCTTTCTAGTTTCCAAGGCATAAAAGCTTTTTGGACAAAAAGCTATAGGTGCAAAGAGAGTTTGCTTGTGTTGGAAAGATTCTGTGTTCCTCCATTTTCCTGGTGACCAGGAGTCTCACCTAACACTGCCCAACCTTTAGTGTGAGGTCGTCCTTCAGCCTACAGATGCTGCCCATGTCCCGGACCTTCTCTGAGTTTCCTGGCTGATGGCAAATGGTGCCTGCTGGAGTTTGTGCTTAGCGCAGTAAGGCATTACTGGCTTGTGAGAAATAAGTATTTTCTTGAATGGAGAAAAATCTTGCAGAAACAATACTGCTTTTAAGGATGGTGAGATACCCTAAATAATTCTGTGGTGTGTAAATTGGATTACGATGGGGGAAGGCAGAGGTGAATTTGATGTGAGAACCTGAACTGGCCAGAGCTGGGAAGGTGGTCTGCCCAACAGCAGAGCCTTTAAAGCCAAAAAGCCACACTGCATTTCAGTGTGTACTGTAGTATCTCCCATCTTCGACAGAGAAAACTTGAAGTGATTAGTCCAGACAGAACAAAAAAAAAAGGGGGGGGGGTTTATAGACAATATCCCCCTTTGTCCTGGCAGGCAGCTTCCTGCTTTCATGCTTCGTTTCAGTCAACTTGGTGCCCTCTGATAGCAGCAGGGTGATGGGAAGAAGCTTTCGGAGAGCAGCCTGCCGGCCCCGTGCCCCTGCAACTGCCTTGTGCTGTGAGCCCCCCCCTTTCCTGTCTGCCTCGGCCACCAAGAGGGATCAGCCCCTTCCCAGCCTTTTTGAGGCCGCACATTGTAACTTTACACCTAGAGGTAGAAGCAGAATAAAATACTGCCTCTCAAAAGAGATCTCTTTCACGTGAAAGAAGAAATCAGCCAGTGTCATTTTTGGGGGTATAAAACTGCTTTCAGATTATAACAGTTTGTCAAAATCATTGAACAGTAGGATTGCTTTTAAGATCTGGGGTAGATATTAAAATTTCTGGCAAAATCCACTTCTTCTCATAATGCAGTTGTGGTTTCCCTTTTTCCTCCATTAAATCTGGCATTCTTGTCTTCTGAGGATACATGTGGACTGTGGTCACTGCTCTGATTGTAGTGTAAGGCAGATCTTGATTGGCATCAGCAATAACCGATAACTGCTGAAGCCGGGAGTCCAGCAAAGCCTGCAAAATCCACTGAAGAACAAACACCAAACTGGTTAACTTGTGCTTAACTCTGTGCTACCAAAGGGACTGTAAGAGCAGCTTAAGCATCTGTATCTGTAGGTATCTGTACACTGCACTGCAGCAGCGCAAGTTGGCTACTAAATTAAGTCCAAATCCTTGTCACTCGGTTGTTTCAGAATACAAGCGTCCTTGACTGCAGTATGTGCCTGTTTGCAGCTCCCTTTTATCACGAGAAGTCCTCCTGGAAAAGCCTTCTGCAAACCTAGCACTGCTTCCCTACCCTGGCTACCCACATTTCAATTGTTTCAAGCTACACAATTTTGAGTGTATTCAGTGCTGTGAATTCTACTTTTCACATCCAGTGTCTGTTCCTCACATGCATGTGATGTGTCAATTGACTGTGTCCAATTTCAGAGTTTCTCAGCTATATCCTTGGCTTGTGTGTGCTGTGGGGGAGGTGGACATTTCTCCTCGGGTATGTAAAATAATTAGTTGCCTTTGTTTTTCTTAGTGTTTTGTTATAAATTGCAAGAGGCTAATTCTTACCAAAATAGATTTTACTTTCCTGGAGGGAGGCAAATTGATTACTTCACCATTAATTTCTGTATCTGGCTGCTTTGTTACTTCTGCAGTCAGTAGGAGTTTTGCCCCAAAGTGTGTAATGGACATTATATCTTTTGCTACCACTTATGAATGATGTCCAAATCAAACTTTCAGTACTGTTCCTTGTTAAGGGCTATTAAAAAGCATCACTGTACAGGTACGTTTCATGGGTGCACTTCCCCTGAAGTGCTATTAACGTGACGGAAGGAGTTCTGCAAGCGAGCCAAAGGTAGAAGGGCTGTAAAAGGAAGACAGAGGAGTTTTGACATTGCTACTTACTGTACATTTGGAAATTAACCATTGTCATGTACTAGCCTCTGGCCTCACAGAGCTTTCCTCTCCTATTGTGTTGTAAGAGTGTACTATACAGCATCTCATAATACACCCATCATTGATACCAAGTTTTATGATGTTATACACAGTATGTTTTGACTACTTACAGATTGTCATTATCCCTAAAGTGCCTACATTTTAAAATGAGGTGTGGGGTTGTGAGACAGAATATTCAGGCACTTATCTAGAGTTTGAATCATAAATTAGATCAATGATTCTTTTAGAAAGCAGAAAAGAGAACATTATCTACAGAAAGAATTGGACTTGTAGTCTCTTGGCAGCAGCATGTAGATCTCTTGTTTTTATACTTATGAAACTACATTCAAAAACATACCTCAGGTTTGTTCAGCATAGCATCTTGTTTATAGAGCTTTTTGGTGAAATCACCAAGTTCAATCACCAAGAGGAAGCAAATTTAAGCAGAAATTAATGCAGTGCTCAATTATTAAATATTTAGTTCTCATCAGTGGGCAGTTACAACAAGGTTTGTTGCTCTGTACAGTGTAGTTAGATATTGATTAAATAGACAGTTAACTTACACATTGAAACATGAGAAACAGGTAAGTCATGGCAAGGAAAAGCAGTTGGAAAAAATTAAATTACTTTAAGTAATAAATAGAAATTATATTAGGTAGCTTTTAGTACCTGATGTTGAATACGGCTTTTTTGTTTCTGTTCATGGTGGTGTTATTAGGTCTGTCTCCAATTTGTATTGAAAAAAAGGTGCCTGTGTCCACTTCTTGCTGTGAATGAAGCGCGAGCGTGCAGAGCCTGCTCTGAAAGCGCAGAGCCCTGAGGAGGGCCAGCTCCGGATGGGTTCAGCTCCTCCAGCGTGGGGCCCGCACTTGTGTCGTGGCAACAGCGTTGTGCAAAGTTGTGCTTGAGAGAAAAGAGCCTCACAAATCAGTAATAAATGGAAAGTAGGACTACAACACAACTGGTTCACTTGAATGCCATTTATTTATGATAGTCCCTTCACGCTGTCATGGAAGCTTGTTATCTTCAACAGAGGCGCAGGATGATGTACAACAATGTGTCTTTAGGGCATATGTGCCCTTTCCGTGTTTTTATTGCGAGGCCGGGCAGTGGTATCATGCTAATAGGCTGTATGCCGCTCCATCGTCCCCGAATCATCAGGGCCCCATGGCTCACTAGATCTTTATGGCGTTTTATACGAGGCTTAGCCAGTGACATTGTTCCCTGGTGGCAGAAGCAGAGCGAGACAGATGGCAAAAGCCATTCTTTTGTCAGCAAAGCTGAGTAGAGACAGAAAAATGGAAGGAGAAAGTATCAATAGAAATGTATATGACAGGGAAGCCAGGAAGGATGGAACCTGAAAGTACACATGAAATACAGTAGGAAAAATCAGTGTCTTGTCTGATGGCTAACAGCAGGTGGTTTCAGAAGATCTCTCTTGCAAATAGTTTTCCTTTGTTAATTTGTGTGACGGCAGGTGATCTCAGGGTAATATTTGCACAGTCTGTATTCTTTTCTAGCCTTGAAAGCTGAAATTCCCTGCATGTAAAGATACCATGCTCTGGTGCGTAAAGGTTGCTTCAACAATCAGCCTTTAGATTTCCAGGGAGTGTGAAGTGTTTCTGTCAGAAATGGGAAAGAGTCAGAAACCTCTAGTAAATAAGGGGCAGTATCCACGGCTATATAAACCCATGCAAATTTCACTTGTACACCTTTTTCTGTCATCATGGAAAACAGTTTCACGTTAGAAAGCACCTTCGTCTCTTCTGAACCTGTGCCCTGCATAGATACATACAAAAATCTCAAAGTCCTCAGCAAATCTGTAGGACCTCCTTAGTAAGTCTCATCACTTAGTCTTAGTGCAAGTAATTTTCAGTGGTGCTATTGAAAAGTCTGAGCTGGGGTATGTTCTGACAGTAGTAAAATTGCGTTGCCTTGTGTCTTTCTCTGTTTGCTTTGTCAGTCACAAAAGATTTGGCATTTTCGCTTCCCCCCTACTCCCTCCCTGCCACCCCAGTTGCATACCTAATCATTCCTATGTAATATAATCCTGGAAGTTTGTGAAAAAGGAGACATCAATTTACTATGTAAAAATTGCATGCTTCACCTCTGTATGGGCACAGATTAACTATTTGCTTCAAATATTTTTAAAATGTTCCCATTGAAGAGAAAAGTCTATCTCATTTGAGTCAGAAAAGCAAAACACTGGAAAAAGATAGAAGCATCTGGAAATGCTACATTGCACTGGAAAGTCAGCTGCGGTCCCAGCTATGTTTTTTATTTACAGTATCCATATAAGTGATTAGAAAATAACTCATCTTATGAATCTGATTTTATTAGATCTGATACGCCTTACTGAACCTTTATTTTCCTCTCTCAATTTCCTTAAATCCAGACTTTAATGACAGTTGTTTCTATCATCTTCTTCCACCCTGCCCTTCCAGTGACTGTTTGAAAACAAGTCAAGCTTTTCTAGCACATGTGGCTTTCTGCGGATCAGCTATGCTCCCTGAAGTAGTGATTACTTTACCAGATCAGTTTTCTTGGAAAGGCTTCCAAACAGTGATCTAATAAACCTGACATGTTAAAATACTTAAGCATTCAACAAGTGTTTGGCGAGACAGAAGGATGTTCTTGGAGTTAATATCCAAAGAATATAGAACACGTAGTGTCTCACTGTGCTGTTACTCATTTAATATTTTGCTGCCTGCAGATTTTTTTTTCCCCATTCTTAGGTTTTTCCCCGGTCTGCGACTGAAATTCCTGAGGTACAAGCGTGTACATGGGGCAGGACAGCATTGAGAAGTGTCTTTCTCCAGCTGTACCCTCTCTATGCTCGTTTGGCCAGTGAGAATTTGAATTAATAGATTTATTTTAACTGGATGATTAGCTGATTGACTCTGTCATCACCTGATAGCTTTTGGAAGACCTGGGGCACTTGAGAAGGCCATTTGGAGCAAGCAGTGGTCCATTAGCAAACACTGGCTTAGTTCTTTCTCCTCCCTCTCTGAAATGAACTGGTTGGTGCCAAAGTGGTAGATAAATAGTCAGGAGGTAAAAATCATAACAAGGCATTAAGTAGTTTCATTGAGAGAGAATTCCACAGCGAACAGAAGAAGACCTAGAATCTTGGAAAGGACTGTTTTTATCATTTTCTTCCTGTGTATGGATGTTCTGTGTGTGTTGGTACCTACACATCATGTATGTATGTGTATAAATATGCATATATATATATGTGTGTGTGTGTGTGTATACATAATGACTCTTGAAAAACAAGGAATGAAGTTTTCCTGTCCCTGCTGTAATGGCTGAGGAGTTGGTTCATTTCCTACGAAATTCCTGAATTTTTCTTTCTTTGGTTTTTGCTCCATTGAAAAGTATGTTGGCTCCTCTAGCATTCATCACCGGTTTGTAGAAATGAAAGGGCAATGGGAAGCCCAGTAAGCAGGGGGTGCAGTTGTTTCTCTTGCAGGAAGGCTGCTTATCTGTTGCTTTATTCTGTCAAGAGTCCTTGCTTGGCTGGGAAGTTCTTGTATCCTGCCCCTTTGCTGCCTCTGATGTCTGATAAGGATTTTAAATTGTTCTCTCTTTTTTGTTGTTGCTGTAGCTCCAGGTGGCTCTAATTAGTGACTATGGCACTGCTGTTCTCTCTCAGTGCCAACATGGAGCAATAAAAGACCATCCCTGCCCTGAAGAACGCACCATGTAAGTGCAGGACAAGAGACAACAAGCAGAAGTAGAAAGCAGGCCTGGAAAGCCCAGCACAATGGGCAGATGATTATGAATTTGGGGTTAGGCGGAAGTCAAAGCACGGCAGCTACCAAGGCACTTTCCAGGAAGTCTTCCTGCCAGCAGCTGGAAGCAGCTAGCTTGTTGAAGCAGGTTGTATGTCTTTATTTGTATGCAACCCGTATCTGCTCTGGGGATTCAAAGAGAGTATTTTGCAGACATGGGTCTTTTTCTCTTTGGGTAGCAGAAGACCAAGGGTAGCCAGCAACCTTCTTGCCCATGGACAGACCACAGGCTTCCTCTGCAAATGAATGGTTTCTCTGTTCTGTTCCTTGGTGTGATGCTATTGCTTGGATTCCAATTGTGTCCAACTTTACTTTCTAGTTTTCTAGGGAAAGTTAGCAATGATAATTTCCTAATGCATTGCCTTCAGGATGTAGGATTTGAGGTCAACATGTCTTTTTTTGACTTCATTTCCTGCATCATGCTGATACATTCCATCCTCTCATCTTCCCACAACAGGAAGAGAGCACCATGCCTGCTTTGTCTTGTCACCCTCACTTCCTAGCAATTTGATTTCTCCTTATTTCTGGCCTGAGGGGAGGGGCTTACGTTGACAGCAGAGAGGGAGATTTCGTGTGAGGACCATAAAAGACAACGTGGAACTCTTAAGTGCTTCAACTATTATTTGTACTTAGTGTGGTCTTGAGTTCCATGTTAAACATACGTTGTATTAGCTTTTTTTTTTTTTTTTTTTTTTTTTTAAGATAATCACAGGAATTGTATCAATTCTGCTTACCTAAGTAATTACAGGCATTGTACCATAAACAGATTTTGGAAGCAGGGTGAAATATGGTAGTTTAATGAAACATCTGATTACTTGAATTGCTTTTATTTAGATATACTCCTAAATTGCTCAAAGACCAAAATGAGTTGAATAATTTTAGCTGGCATGCAAGTCCTGTTTTAAAAACATTCGATTTACTCTCTAATCTATAACCCTTTTTCCAGTGTCTTCTGTGATTATGCAGTTTACTCAATTTTTAGATATAGATTTTCAGGATGTTAGACTGGACTATCAGCTTTTCTTACTGCTGTCCAAAAGTTTTGGAGTTTGAAAGCATTGCTGATTTAGAATGCTTAAAGATGTTCTTTCCTCTTCTCCAGCATTAATCAGTGTTAACATTCTGCTTTTGTAATACGTATCCAAGTTAAAACATCATAACAAGATCAAGTGGGTAATAGAGGTTCAAGCTGCCTAGATTTCTTTTCAGAAAAGCACACAAGCTGGTGAAATAGAAGCACAGACAAATAATTAATTATTGACTTTAAAAATAGGAAGAAACAAGCTACATAAAAAATAATTATCTGCCGCCTTTGGAGAATACTATTTATCCACACATAAAAGAGTAGCGGCCTGTGTTTCCCTTAAAGAAAATGATTGCAATTAATTTTTTATTACGAAGCTTTAGTTCTGAAAGATTTTCTGCTGAATTACAAAAAAGGGTCTAATTGGAATATTACAGAACACAAAAACTAAACGGATGAAAATTAACAGTAAATTGTCATGATCAATTAGTGCTTCCTATCACATTAAAAATCTGCCCTAATAAGAGAAGAGTTTTAAAACTATTTCTCTTTTCACCTTCCACTCTTGAAGAAATTAAGTAATGTTACAATTGAGACATTTTGTAGAGAAAACAACCTGGATGATTAATTTGTTTAGTTCTCTGACTGACATTTACACAGCTAATTGTGTAGTGATGCTGCTGCTTTAATAGGTCTGAATATTAATGGAAGATTTAGTTAAAGTTGAAAGTTGTTTGTTTAGGAATATCACTGAAGAAATAAGAATGCTTCATCAACTTCAAATTTTCATCACAGGTTTTATGACATATCATGGAACTTAAGTGCTTTCATGGCTTGTAAAAATTGCTTCAATATTTGACATTCTGTGCTTCAAGGAATCCTGATTGGCAGCTGATTAGCCTTTTGCTCAAGTCATTATCTTCTTTAGTGAAATTAGTTGGCTAGAAAATTGCATTGTAATTCATCAAGGGGAAAGTAACATTTCAAAAACTCTTGAGAGTATACTTTTTATTTAGTATACAATGTAAATTATTTCCCTAGCATGATCTTCTAAAATGTACTATTCATCATATTATAGCAGTATGTATTAAATTATTGTATTTATTTTCTTTTTAGTCTTTCAGTTAAACTATGTGATACCTGCCATTAAATTGGCTCATGAGTAATATAGAAGGATGTGTGTACAAGGAACAGCTTGGCCTTGAATCAGAAAAGCACTGAAGTATGCATTTAAAAAACTAACCTCAACATGTGGAAAATTGCTCTCTTATTGTATTTAATATAATGCTAGTAATGGGATCTTTTTCATTTGAAAGGAAAACTTTTTGCGAAAATTATGTTAATGAATAATTCATAAATGGTCATGGCAAGGTGAAGAAAATATAGTTGCAGGAAGAGCATCACTTTTATAAAGGCAGTAGTATGCTGTCAGGATGAGACAGTAGTTTTGAAAACTGTTCCTCATTACCTAAGTGGAAAGCATGGTGCCCGAAACACGTTTTTCATTAGGTATATATGGGAGGAGCTTGGGAAGTTCACCTGTTATGAGCAGTGGCTAAGTTTTTAACCCCCACAGCTTCTCAGAGCTGATCTGTCTCCTCCTAGATGTTTTCCTGCTCTACCAGGTGGCTGTGGATGCTCTCTGTGCAGGTACATCTGACAAGATGCAAGCAAGATGACAAGACAGAAGCAAGAGGGAGAAGCAGCACGGAGACAGCTGGAGCTGCACTCCCCTGAAATGGTGGTTTTCTCACCAGCTCATTTGCAGGCACCTGAGGTGTCAGGGACCAGGATGGAGCAGGAGATTGCCCTGCTCTGAGTGAGGGGCTGGGCTATGGGAGCTCGCGGGGTTCCTTCCCACCAGCAGTTGTGAATGCCATGTGCCAGTCTGATTCCCTTCTTGCTCTTGAGTCTGCAATGCAAACAGGTTTCTGCAGTAGCGCAGCACACAGCAAAGATTGTTCTCTTCTCTTTTCCTGTTTTCATTTCTCCTTTGTGCTCCAGCCATGGTTGAAGGTCACATTCAGCATGAGGAGATGCTTTTTGGTACATCAACTCAATTAGCTTCAGATTGTGTTGCAATTAGTGATATGCTTTTTTTTTTTTTTTTTTCCTTTCATAGCAGGCATATTATCAGATATTTTAAAGCCGCGTCTTGATATTAAGGCTTCTAGATGAATTACACGTATATGTATATATATAGGAATACAACCACATGGGTACCATATAAAATTAGCTATTGTGCAGTAATTATCCAGTGGAACTTAATTGCTAGCTTGCTAGTAACATTTTCCTACACAGAAAGACAGAAAATATTTTATCATTGCTTTTGGTATTCCTCCTGTAAGATGAATGTCTGGAAGAAAATACACGCGTCAGGTGAAATAAGAACATTTTTTGTACGTGATTTAATATGAGTTAATTCACTGGGCATCCTCTAAGAACTTAATTAAAATGATGTTTTTGCATGTAGTTTTGTTCCAGTATTGACAGATGTGTCTGCCCAAGATCATTTTATGAATCACCTCAGCATTGAAAAACATGGCAGTCTCTCATAAATTGTCTCATAACTTCAGTGTTTATCCTCTGTGTTGGAATAGGCGTATTCTCACTTCAGGCTTTTCCATCTAATTCACTGTGCCGCTACCCAGTGCTGCTGTATGCTACTGTTGTACTGTCTGATAGACGAGTAGCCAGAATCATGTGGGCAGAAACAGGTCAAATCAAATTTCATTTACTGTAAAAGGTCTGAAAGAAGACTCAAGAAGATGAGTCTTAGTTTGAAAGTCAGGACTTTATGCATTTTCTGTTATATGTTGTATTATATGTTTCCTATCTTTCCTACTTTAATAATTGTTGTTAAACATTTTTCTAATGTAAAAAAAAAAAAAAAAGAACAACAACAAACAAAATTAAATTCCTTAATTGGTAATAAAACATACCTTCACTATACTCTGTACAAAATATGTCAGCAGGAATAATTAAAGTTAATTAATGCTTCTGGTAAAGGCCTCATTGTCCCCTTAAGGTATAGAGCAGTGGACTGGAAGATGCTTTTTAAGAGATTCCAACAAAGTAAACAAAACAAATTTCTTTAAAAGAAAGGCTGCTTTGAAATTCGATCTGTATTATTACAGCTTACCTCTCCAGCATATTGATCGCTTATTGCCCTGACCCAGCTCTGCAGCCTCTCTAGAAGCATTGCCAAGTGCCCCACGCTGGCACTGAGCTGCCCCTCTTGGCAGTCCCGCTCCCACCACATCACGAGGTATCCCTTCTCATGCATAAAATATAGGCTAGGGGAATTGGTCATGTCAGTTCCTCCCACCCCTTGATGTTTTATTATGATATGATTACTGGGAGCCATGTCAGAACCTTTAATTATTTACTAAAGTCATAGTGGCAACTGGTGTAATGATGATTGTCTGCGTATCTGTAGTTCTTCTATCTGAGGAATGTGAAGTACTTTACAAACATTAGTTAAGCAAGTGATATCTTTCCATCACTACTGCTAAGTGGCCCTACTGGAATAATCAGGTTGCTATTAAGTGAAGTTTCTCTCCGCTCCATTCATATTTAACATGCTAAAATAATTGCCTTATGTACTGTGTGCTCTAACTTCTTCTCTCCCTCTTACCTTGTGCCTTTCTCCTTTCGGGTTTGGTTTTTGAGGAAGCAACTTAATTTTTAAAGGGTGTTTATTGTCAAAATGGAAAATGAAAAAATAAAAAAGAATAATAATTTCCTAGGTAGAAGGGTTTTTTTAATAAATAGTTTAAGAATTTGCAAGACTTCGGTTTCCAGAGTCAGGCTCTCCAAGGCCCTGTCTCCGTGTGTGTTGCAGAGTAGCTGGAGATCACGGTGCTGTCTTGAATGTTTGTAGAATTGCCAGGGCGCCTCTTAGACAGAGGGGGAAATATAATTTTAAAAAGCGTTTGGCAGTGTTGATAGGCTAGCATGTATAGTTCTAAAGCTTCTTGGCAATATTGTGCAACTCTTCTGTCTAGGAAAAATATAAAAGTTGTAGACAGCTTTTATCTAATCTGACAGGGTGCAGTAAAATATGGCACTCACAGCTCAGGAGGTGCTATCTTTCCAAATGCTGCCAAAATATATTGGTGTGCCACAGTATAGTGCTGCATTATTAAACTCTCTAAAGAGAAAGAAGGATGGGATTTACGCATTTCCTGTCTCATTATCCAGAGGTAGTTCTGTTCTTTCTTAGGAAAAAACATGTTCTGATTCTCTTGTAGAATATTACTCACTTTAGGATATGAAACTTTGTATTATTCACTTGCATAAAAGGTCTGATACAGCAAAATCATCAGAAAGCATTTTCTCTTTGTCTTTGCTGAATTTGTTGATGGGCATTTTGTCAACTTTGGTGTTGGTAGGTGAGGAAGTCATCGTAAGGGCAAGGGATATCTTCCAGATAGCAGGAGATCTGCTTTACTCCAAACAGAGAAGCCATGCTGGTTATTCCACGGTGTATTTCTGTTTCTTTCTCCGACAGACATCAGAGAAACATTCTAATGCCATGTTTGAAAAGGCAGAAGAATGTGGAACATCCTCGTGTAGATTATAACTTCAATTATTTCCCATTATCGTCTATGCTAAAGGAATTTTCAAAATATTTCCCTTCCACTTTTGCAGTTTCTGAATCTTCTGAGTTACTTTGAAAAGAAGTAACTTTCTGTTAAGTTTCCATTCTTTAATGTTGTTGAAAAAGGGCATTAAATTTATTGTGCAGGAAAAACATAATTGTGCAAGGGTAAGTTTATACATAAAATTTGTAGTATTTCTTCAACTTGGTAAAGTCAGCTAGGAGCATAACAATCTCTGAGACATAAGGAAAAGAAATCAAATTTCATGTTTTCTAATCTTACACATATTAAATTATTTTTACAATGATTTTTAACATGCACTGTGCTAGGTCAGCTATGTTCATTGCCTCATCTGTGGGAATTCTGCATATGTTGCTGAGTGTAATAACATCTATACTTTTTTTTGTGTGTGTGTGTAGCTTTCCTCTTCAGTATTATAAAAGAATTACATTTATCCTCTTGGGAACTGTTAATCATTTTGATTCACTAAATTAGTCTTTGTATGAACAGATAACATTTATCATTTGCTTAATAACTGTCATTTTATTTTCTAATATTGAATAATTGGAAGTAAGAGAGGGGGGAAAGCAGTTGTTTGTCTAACAAAGCAATTTGGCTGTTTGTATGCTTTTAAGAAAGGAGGCTATATAACTATATGTGTGAGAGAGACATGGGCAACAAAGGTATCTAGGAACAATTTGCTTGTTTTTGGAAAAGGGATATGCGTGACAAAAGCTTAATTGTTGTTTCCCTGTACCTGTGCCAAGGCAAAGTGCGTGCTGCAGTTAGTGTGATGCTTCTGTGGGTTCACTCATGTGTCTGAGTATTCAGGAGAGAATGCTGGCAAAAGCCTAATTTTTGAACAGATCTTTCAGATAACCACATTTACCCTCTCTACTGTACTGTGTGGTATTGCATCCAGTTTGAGGGCTCTTGAAAAAATATGTCTTGTTTTGTACTGTGTAAATCTGTTGCTGCTTCACTTTGGAGCAGGTTTTATTTTGATGTGTAGTGAAGCGGTGTCCAGCCTCCAACTAAATGCAGCACAAGAGCTGGGGAAACAGTAAGTACAACAATCACACCTACTGTAGCAGAAGTGGGAGCAGAGCCATGAATACCTGGCTGACTGTTGTGATGACTGCCTTGTGCAGGCATTATTTTGGAGTGCATTTCAGTGATGCTTCAATTTTAACTCTTCCTCCCACAAAGCTCAAGATCAGAATATGGTTTGAAAGTGCCATTTATGCTAGGCTGATGGCAACATGGGTGGTCTTCTGACTGGAGGAGCCTTGTGTATTGCAAGACATTGCTCCCCTGTCTGTTGCATCATGGGGAAAGCTTATTATGGTCTTGAAACTAATTTAGGAATGTATTGGTGGAAATGAGTACAGTGACGTTGCCTGTTGGGGTCTTCTGGGTCACCCTAGCATTTATACTCTAATAAAAGCTGTAGATACAAATCTCTGCTCTTCTTCCACTTACTTGCCATCTCTCTGAACCATTTTACTGTTTTCTTTGGTTTTGTTTGTTTTAAAAAGGAACCAATCTCTAGGTAATATAATTTTAATTTTAAGATACTTCTACATAACTTTAAGTTCAAGCATATCCTGAGTCCAGTAACAGCTTTTAACAGGAAGAAAGGGGCATTTTTAGAGCTATTCTCCAGCAATTTTTAATTCTTCAGAGGATTCCAGAGATTGCTGTGACGAAGGTGAAGCCTTTCTGGTAGCCAAGCAGGTTGCTTGGTCTCCAGGATCACAAAGGCCTATTACCGTATGAACAAAGGGTCAGATTTGGACCAAAATCCATTACAGAACTACCAAAGAACATTATCTTTTGTGAGAAATGCTGCTGAAATGTGGCACCATGTTTGCAGGGAAGAAGTTTACCTCTTGATTTCTGGGAATTAAAACTTAATTAGGCCAGGTTTCTCTGAGAACCCCAAATAATTACATTCTCCTTTAAAACCCACAGGTTTATGAATAATAGAATGCAAAGATTAAAGATGGCTATCCAAACTTTTTTTCTTTTCATTTTTTATTCTGTGCTTTCCTGGGATACCTATTTGAAGTATCAAGAGGATGTTAGTTTCTTAATGACCAACTCTATAGCATCTAAACAAATGGAAGATGCTGTCTCATGGTGCTATTTTGTCGCTTTCAAAGTAGTTAGGCTTGCAACACTAACTCCTCTTCTGTTTGATAGCAAATCTGCTGAACATGGGGAAAAAAAGACTGAATGACTTCTCAGTCAATATTTCACCAATAAATGCGGTGGGTGGAAGTTCAAACCCCGATGTTCACTGAGTCATCTTGTCAATCACACTCGTGGTTTTTGCAGTATTTCATAAATGTCATGACCACAGGTAGACATGTTTCACTTACTCATTCACAGATGGGCAGATTGTTATAGTGAAACCAGGGCTCCATGAAGCCAAAGACAGTTTTGTCAGGGATTTCTTGTCAAACTGGAAAGGAAATACGTGATATACGTGATATTATCCATTTGCTCATTGCTTATGCCCTATCCTATATGATCAGGCTACAAATTTTGAAACACTCATGTTCTGGGTTCCTTGGGCTGTCTGCCTGCTGTCTGTTTCCTACTGTTAATTAATTCCCAACATGTTGTTTGATCCACTGGCTATTTGCAGATGTGTTTGACAGAGGGTTGCAGATTTCAAAACAAGTAGTTTTTTTGTTTTGTTTTGTTCCCCCCTCCCCCCCCCTGCATGTTTCTGAAAATCGATGTCCAGAGAGAAGCTAATGCGTCTCTTCAGGTAAGGAAATCCAGGAAGGCTCAGCCACTATAAAGTTTGTTGGCAGCGTGTGCCTGGCCAGTATTTCAGATTCAGTATAGCACATGGGCATTTATTTACCTTGCCAGCAAACAAAAATGAAACAGGTTGGAGGCACAGGAAAACTGAGTTTAGAGTAAGTGAATGGAGACCGCAGTTGTGGGACTTTGTGGAGACATGGGGAGAGTCTGGAAGGTATTGAAATTGCCACATATCACTTTACCCTCAGTTTCCCTTCCTAATTTCCCTATTTGGTGTTCATCTCCTTTGCAAAGTACATAAAATTCTATAATAAAAAAGCTGTGCAAAGCCTTGAGGAGTTGTTTTTGATGCGATGAAAACTCTTGCATTCAAATTATGTCTGGTCTGTAAAACATTGCTCAACAAGTTATCTATTCAAAACAAATATTCCTGTAATATCTGTATCTGTGCTGACACACACATAAGGCATTAATGGAGACAGAAGAATATATTGGTACTTGATAGATAAAATTTCCTATTAATTTTAAACAAAAAATAAGTGGGCAATGTATTTCAATGGAGAAAACTGCCTTTCAGATGGTTGTGAAAGTCACTCTCACCTTTTTACTGCAGTCTGGTCAGCAAGCAACTATATTCCAATGGATTTTATACAGTAGTATTTTTAAAAACATTTTTGTTTATGTGAATGCTTTCAATGGGCAAATAGATTTGTTCAGGCAAAACAATACTTAAACTCCAGGCATTGCATGCCAGTGTGAACTAATTAAAGTTATATTGTGCAATAGGTCAATAGATCAGGAAGTTCTCCTTCTAATTAGAAGAGGTAGTTATTAAAAACCAAACAAAAAACATATATCCTGGCTGAAAAAGAAGAGCAGAATTAGGAAAAATAAAATAGACTTGAGGAAAAGGAATCTGAGCCCTGCTTCTCTGCTGAAATCTGTGTTAAGAGTCAGCCCTTTCTTTTTTGAATCATGCTATGCTAAGTCTTGAGAGATTTGAGCCTTTAAATTACCCTTCATTATGAATCTTTGCATTCATCCCTCTCCATACAGTGCCTGCCCATATTATGCATACTTCTTTATGCAGATAACAACTCGTAGTCTGGCCTCCACAAATGGAGGTCTGACTGGAGTATTCGGATCTGTTTGTATTTGCTGTCAGCTTAGACCTTTCATCCTCCTTAATATTTAAGCTACACCTCTTTTTTGTGGTTCTTGCTATCACCACAAATAGGTGCTTGGCCAAACTGAATAGGTGTCATCTTGGGACTGTTTTTGAGTGAGCCTTTTGTGCCAATTATTGTTTAGCTTTCGTTTTTCCATCTTAGTAATTGAAAAGCATTTATTTTCAATAACATGTAGGTGTTGGGTGTTGTTTTACCCTGGAGCATAAACATAATTAGTAAATATATATATATATATAATAACAATAAAAAGATTTTAGAAGACAGAATAACTTAACTTTTTTTTTTCTCTAGATTTTTCTCACCAGAAGGCAGATCTATTTTAACCACACTTTTGTTCTATAAAGAAAAGATGAGCAGGGACACTGACCTCCAGAATCCCATCCAGCTGAAGCTATTCTCTGATTCTATACAAGGATATATGCTGAAAATAAAATACAAGAATACTATTAAAACTAGTAAATCTAAGATGTCTGCTTCCTGTTGTGAAAGGTATTATTTTTCCATAGGACCACGATGAGCTTGTCCTTAGTGTGATTTTTGGTAATACAGAAACGCATGAAGTATTTATGGTGTAGGATTATAAATTAACTGTAACTCTTCTGGAGACTGTCTTATGAAGTGTTTCACCAGTCACATGTTTTGCTTATTCAGTTTGATCTGTGTATTTCACAAGTACTTAGCATATAACATTTTATGTATGATCTTGTGAAGGGAGGGGCGATTACTTTTCTCACCGTCTTCCCATCAGACGTAACTGTAGAGCTATGGCATTAGATCATTTTGTGTAAGTCATCTTGATGCTTTCAAAGAGCTTCTCCATCATTCCCTCAGTCTTGTTGCTTCCAGACGCTTCATCCTTAACATCACCACTGCAAGCAGAACAGATTAGTCATTCTAAGACAAGGCTTGTTTATGCTTGTACCCTAGGGTGACTGTTGAATGTTTTTGTTCTGCCATTGCTCAGTTGTTTGTTCGTGCCTGTTTACAACTAAAACCTTAAGGGATGCATACCCTATTGTGCTGGTTTCTGTGTGTGGCTGGTGCAGAGTTCGGGTTTGATGTGAATTGCTACTTTGATCTTCTGAACTTTGATTCATACATGTTGTTTGGGCTCAGTAAGAAAGCTGTCGCCCCCTTATAAAGAAGAAATTTGTTTTATGTGAGTGTGAAAATTGGGGCTTTTGCCCTTTATTTGCAGGTACTCAGGCATTGCTAAAAATCCTGAAAAAAATCATATAAATCCCAAGTAAAAATAAAGGCTGCATTTACTTTTGTGTTTGAGTTGAAGCCTAGAGTATCCTTTGAAGAAAATCCCCTTGCTGGCTTCACTGCTCTGTTACTTAGCGTAATCAAGTATCACGGAGCACCTGAGCTGGGTTTTGTTTTGGGTAAAGCTAAACTGGAAGATGTGGTTCTGAAGCATTCTACTGCAAAACTGGCATTCAGCCCATGGGCCGGACGAGTTCCCCCAAAGAAGCCCTAAGTCCCCCAGACTAAACAACACAAAAACCTCCTTGCCACCAATAAAAACAATGAAACATGAAAAGTGTTTATACTACAGGTTCTCAGCTCCAGATGTTTTATTCCACAGATGTGCTCTTGTTGGTACTCTGGTAATGAAGGTGTAGCCTGAGTGCTAAATTTTGATAGAAAAATGAACATGGGGCTTAATACACCCTTTGTGTAGGTAGCAGTTTGCAATGCTTCTCCAAACTTCCTTGCCAAATTCACTTTAGTTTCTTCTCACAGTCCTGTGAGAAGCTTGCAAGCTTGCCTTTGAATAATATGTAGGTAAGTAGACAAAGCAATTTTTAAAAGTATGCTTTCTGACAGTGGGTGGAGTAATATTACACAGTAAGTTGAAATTTATTTTGCATTTGACACCATTGACTTAACTGTTCAGATTATTTTTTAATAGGGGTAAAGATTGTGTCCTGTGTACATTTCCAGAAAGGAAGCTGGCTTTGAAGCTGAATTATGCCCAAGGTCTATCACTGATGCAGTCTTTGGAGCTTCGGTATCTACAGCCCCCATTGCATGCCCTCTCAATTTATTCTTTGGCAGATTAAAATGATCACTTGTTTCTAGTGGTGTCAGGCTGCATTTTAGATATGAACCACATATGGCTAAGAAAACCAATAATGTTAATGAGTCTGGCTTAAAGTTTAACATAACTTTTCAGAAACCAATGAACTCTTTGCTATTTTTATTTCTCTGCAAGCTTTATAAACTTGGACTTTCCATCTTTTCTGTAAAATGCTAGAAATGTACTTTTCCCCCTTCAAACGAAAGCTTGAACGGGAAGTCTGGAGACTTAAGTATAATGCTGCGTATCACAAGATGTATGTTGCTCAGTCTTTCTACTTATCGTATGTGGTTTTGTCAAAACTTTATATGTTGGACATATATGCATTTGAGTATGTTTATTGCAGCTTTAATGGGCTAATGTTGAGCTGCTTTTTCCTTTTAAAGTGGTGTCTCGGTGCCCTTGTACTACTTGAATACTGCTCAAACCGCGGATAACTTGAGACGCTGTGAGTAAATTGGTGTTCAGAATTACCTCTTAAAATTCAGTTAATACTTTACTTATCCATGGAACATTGCTAAGGAATTGATGGTGTTTACTCGTTAATTACTGTAGTCTGCAGCTCACAGTGCTGGCACTGTGGCTTGTTTGTTACATGTGATGATCACTTTATAAATGTCAATAAAATCAAGACAAAAACCTCTAGTACAACTGGAAGTAACAACTCAGTATTTTCCTCATTAGTTTTGGCAGCAAAGTAGTCTTACAAAGCAGTATGCAATAAAACACCAGCCAACTGAGTCCCACACTGTGGCTATAATTACATATTTTTGCTTGCTAATCAGTAGAATATTTCTGTGTACACTATTATACTTTAATGGTTCTGTTGCAACACCAAATTTACTACAATGTTCTCTTGAAGAAAATGGCACATAATGATTTTGTATTTACTACAAGAAGTTATTAAACTAAATAACACATAATGATGCTGCGCAGATTAACCAGCTCTTTAGTTCTTCTGTTCCTTATCTCTCTTTTAATAGTGTTTTAGGACAAACATAAAGTTATTTGGGAGGGAATTGCCAGAATTCCCTGGTAGATAGAGCCATCTGGTAGACTGAGCCATCTGAGTGGCTCTGTCTCATACAGATAACTGGTAGATAGAGCCATCTGAGTGGGATATCTTGTTTCTTACTTGAGAACTATTAGACTGTAATTTTAAGCTGTCCTTAGTACTTTAATTTCCCTTCCCACAATTCATGGAACATAAGGAGGGCTGCAGCCAACTCAGATAAGTAATAAGTTCATTAATTACAGGCTTACCTTTCTTGTAGGTTAAAAAAGCTTGTGTGGGACTTGATTAAACAGGCTGCTGGGTATGGCCCTGTGGAGGGCTGGACAGGGAACAGCACAGAGAGGTTCCCTGTGCAACTTCTGGATTGTGAACCTTCGATTAACTCTAAAGGTCACTTACTATTATTAGGCTTTGTGTCCTTCTCCTTTTTTTTTTTTTTTTTTTAATAGTTTTTTGTTGTTGTTGTTGTTCAGAGTGATTGCACTGCAAAAAAACAAGTACAGTGGGCAATGTGGGAGGCATTTCTTTATCCAACACTATTTCCATTATCTTGTTGTTTCTTCTGACCTTAGATAAATTAAAAAGAAAAAAAAAAGTTTGGTTATTATTCCATTTTTTTTAACCGAGACTATGCAGTCACTGAAATTGCATTTGATCATTGTATTTATTACATAAATATATTTTAAAATCCTGGCTCAGTATAATGCTTTTCCATTTACCTTGGAAACAGAACTTGCCTGTCAGAGTCAGTCTGTTCAGGAGTGGAAAAGGAAGGCAGGGTTGGAGGATGGGGGCTTACGCCCTTTACTCCATATACCAATAATTACGTGGCGAAGTTGTGCTGATGCCTGTAACATTTTCATACGTTTGTCAGATTCTGCAATGAAATCTGACAAATTAGTGAGAGCAAATAATTCTCTTCCTGCATTTTATTTGTTGCATGAGTCTCTGTCAGAATATGATACTGTTTTTGTTGGGGAAATTGTACTTAGTATTTGTGACGTTTTTTGCATGTTGCTAGAAAATATTTGATAATTCAACATTGCTGAATGCTGTTTGTGTCCTAGATCTTCCAAGTCACCCTTTGGCAAGCATTTGTCTTAGATCTTTTGCACATATGATTTGTCGTAGCTTCTCAACAAAAGGATGAAGTATTTGAAACTTTTTATTCCTATTTGTCATGCTCATGTTAAAACACTGAAAGAACTTTGTTCACACATCATTTTCTGGTTAATCTAGTGTTTACCTTTTTCTTCCCTTGTATTTATTCCAGTTGAATACAATGTAGTGTGTTCAACTGGCTTTACCTAGTACAAGGCAATTTTTGTATAATTAATACTGTTAATTAATCTGGCTTCAGACAGCACTCCAGATTGAGAGGACTCTGTGATTGCAGACTGAGAAGCATCTCAACCAAGATTTCTCCCTTCAGTGGTTCATGATAAAAGTAAATTAGCACAAGTGAAAATGGTCCAGGAAATAAGAAAACAAGCTATTGCTCAGTAAATAATTCAGAGTATTCCTATAGCTTCTAAGCCTTACTGCAAGCAAGAGGATATCTCCTTGTTGATACTCAGTCCTACTCCTTTGTATACTCCAGCTGTTGCCCTAACTCTGAGTTCCCACAGTCCCTGTGTTTTTGAAGTCCTTTGTATGTCATGGTGGCTCACCTTCAAGCCAACTGCTTTACTTCAAAAAAAAATAAATATATATATATATATACATATATATATAAATAAAAATCTGATCTAATGCATATAACTTCATAGTAATCTATGCAACAGAGTCATCTTAATTTTTAATTAATAAAGATCTTATGAAAAAGAAAACTATAGACTTTGGCTTAGACTGATGTTAACCAGAGTAACATAACTGTCAGTATTTGTCACTATTAACACTGTTGCAATGCTTGCTGTGTTTTGTGGGTTTTCTCACTGAATTCAGTCTGTCTCAAGGACTTCCTCCATTTTCAAAGCTCTCCATGAAGACTATGTAACCTGTGCAAAACCCATCCTGTTCTTAGTGACTCTGCCTGCTGGGACAACTAAATGCCTCACTGAAGAAGGGAAACCTGTGAAGCCAAGAGATTTTTTTCCATGAGAATGGGGACATGCAGAACATATACAGAACCACTGCCTTCTGAACTGGATGTAGTCACTTCTGCAACTTATCTTTCCTATAGTAGTTTCTTTGTCTTGTCTCTTGTGGTCTGTGCATCACCTAAACCTGCATGGAGATTTGCTGATGCTAAATAGTCAAGCTGAACCAGTATGGGTTAGAGGAGAAGGGAAGAGAAAATTCTTGAAAACAAACAAGCTCATTGCAAAGTTTTTAGAACATAATATTTGAAGTCCTAGTCATAAAAGCTTTTTCTCTGCACATCTGCTCACCTTTCTCTTGCAAGATTTTTAAGGTAAGTGGAGCTATTAGATCACCCCCTTTACATTCCAGCAGTGGGTTACTTTAGGCATTACTTTGTTTTCAGTATACCTCTCAAAGGCTGAGGAATGACACACCAGCAGCTTGTTGGACTGTGAGGATGCACAACAGTTACAAGGCTCCCTTTTACTCCATCGTCATACAATTATTACTTGGTAGCCTGTTCTCTCTGAATCCTTGACCTGTGCCTGACAACTGTTAGCTGATCATAGTGAATAAATTTGTATAATCACTGTGCGATTACTGCTTAATAACTGTACTCTGAGTATGCAAATACCTACCCTGATTTAATATATCTCATCTCCCCTGCACTTAGTATTTTTGAAGCATTTAGAAGTAATGGAGCATGCTGCTGTAGTGTCCTCTCTCTCCATGCAGAGCCCTAAAATGCTGAAAACTGCAGAAGAGAGAAAGATGTACTGTTTAAAAAAAAGATGTTAACAAGCAACAGAGGGAAAATGCTTGGCTATGTGTCTTATAAATGGGGGGAAAAACCAAACAAATGGAAAACTTCCTGAAAAAAAAAATTATTATTATTATTATTATTTAACTGATTTCATTGTCTTTTTCTAGGTTAGCTTCGTGCTTTTTCTCAGAACAACCTGCAGTATTTATTTCTTTGCTAATGGTGCTGTCCACATTACACAGAGGACTACATAAAATTGGAAGATAAAATTCGAAATGCGTGTACAAATCTGAGATGCTCACAAAATGCTCAAAAAAAAAAAAAAGGCATTTTGGGGTGATATAGATAAGACATCCTGCTAGGCTTTTGAGCTGCCAATATGGAAGAGCTGGAAGAGTATTTTGTAGAAGCAGTGGTAATTTCTTACTCTTCTTAACCTCTATTTTAAAGCATTTGCCTTTGGCCATGTTGTGAGATGGGTTGCTGAGACTGGTGGACACTGGGTCTCACCAGTACATCTGTTCCTACATCTTGACTTCTTTTACATGCAGCATCAGAACATTAGTAACTTTTTTTTTTTTTCTTTTTTTCTTTTTATCTACTTGTTTCTTTACTGTTCTTCAGGGTTTACCTTAATGTTTCAGAACAGTGCAGGAGGAAAAACTAACTGCATAGTTCTATGCACTAGACAGAGATTGATATCCCAGTAGCAGCCTAATGTCATCAATAGCTTAATAGGCATCGTGGCAAAAGAGAATTTCGGTTAGTTTTTAAAAGCAGCAATGTCATTATTTGCTGTGAGTTTCTCTGGTGCTTGAGGGAGGAAGCACAAAGGTGCTTATTTAAAAAGGACACCACCGAGGGGCTGGAGGAGGCTGGCATCTTGGTGCAGGTAGCATTGACTTTCTGTGTGGAAATTGGTAAGCAGATCCTGATTTGCAAAGGTCTGTGAAAGAAGGGGAAGAAAAAAAAAAAAAAAAAAAGTAAAAGAGTTCTGATGTCATCTCCCTAAATATTTTCATCTAAGTTCAAGGTAGACCAGAAGCCTAGATGTTAGGTGAAAGCTTAACTAACAATTATATTTGTACCTCTAAAATAGGCAGAGCAACAACTAATTTACTCTCACAGTTTCCTGCCTCTTCAGGCAGACACATCTCTATCTTTTTTATTTTATTTTTTCTATTTTATTTTCTATTTTCTTTTTTTTATTTATTTTTACACAGTCCTATTCTTAAGCAGGTCCACATTTTTAATTTTTAATAACAAGGGTCTTGTAATAATAGCACAGTAGCATGAATGGAAATCCAGGACAAAATAAAATAAGTATGCACCCTAGCAATAAAACAAAGCACGGACTGTTTGCCTATGTGGTATCCAGCTGGAAGTGAGGTACTGTGACTGCCCAGGAGCCAGAGGAAAGGATTTTGGAGTCACCAGCCTCATTTCTTCAGGATGATACTGCATTTGAAAAATAAAATGAAACAAACCAAACTTTGCAGCTTTTTAAGATAAGAAATGTTAGTTCTGGAAGGTGGGAGCAAGTTCAGCTGAACATGAACTGAATTTGGTTTCATAGCACAGAATAGCCAGACATTTCACCTGACTTCAGCTTCTTACTTCACTTATGAATAAACAACAACATGCAATTTTTCTGCTTGCCACAGCAAGGTATTTCAGGCTTAGCTGTCTCAATCCCATCTGCAGAAGACTGTGGTGTGTCAAGTGTCTCAACATTAACACAGTTAAAAGGAAGTGGATGGTTCCTTCACACATGCCTTAATGTCAGGATTTTGGACTGGGAAAAACTGGAAAAACACTGTTGGAGCCTTTTCTAGTTCTTTTTTTCCTGCCAAAAGTGTGACATTCAGACAGGTTTATTAGACCCATGTTTCTCAGAGCCCTTATGCTACTTGAGTGGGCTGACAAAAGTGTGAATCCTATTGACATTATAACTCTGTCTACAGAATTGAAGTGGCACTCTTGGAGACCAAGAAAGATGACGTCCCAAGTATGAGATAAAACGCGTGCAATATTTGTTGCTTGGTTGGTTACAGAAGGGACTTACCAATTGTCATTGCTAATGTGACACAACTTTTACTCAGCTTTTTGTATATTTTTAATTTGAGTTTCTGATATCCCCAAGATATTTGACTAAAAGAAAAAATACCTGCCAGAAAATGTGAGTTTACTGTTGTTTTGTGTTTTTCAAAGTAAGAATGATTGATTGTGTGCAATAACTGTAGCACATACTTAACATTTAACAGACCCATGAGTAAATGAGTTTTATTTTGACATGGACATTGTGTTGGGTCATGCAGCTGCTTTGGCTATCCTTCAGAGTGAACCATATCCAGATTAAGGGTAGTCTTATCACAAAGCGTCGAGTTGGCTTTAAAAACTTTACAGCATAGCAGGTAAAACCTGCTGTTTTTAAATGGTAAATTTGAAGGATCTCATCTAAACAATATTCTAAAATATAAGTTTCCCAGGGATGACTTTACAATAAAGCTAAGATAAGCCATTGCTTTAAGTAGGCTTGTTCCTTGCTGTCCGTACTGGAATAATGTTTTTACTACTTACTATTATTACATGAAATTCCTTCTGCAGCATGGTTTAGTGGTTGGTGTTGGCTGGACCCAGAGTTTTAATTCTGGCTGCAGCAAGGTCTTTTGTGCAATCTAAAATGCAGATTCTTAACAGGCACTTTACAGAAAATGGGAACTGACACCCAACCAGTAGCATAAACTTTGGGGTTTTGAACTTTTGGTTCTGTCTTGGTTCAACTGAGGTACAGGGAGTAAGAATCTCTGAAAACTAGTATTTAAGAAAAAACTGCAAATTTTGATTGTCTGCAGTGAGACAGGAATCTAATTCAGTGAAGCAGCCATCTCAAAATACATAGTTCATCATTGTTTTTGTTTTTAAACTGGAGAATTTTAAGGCTAAGTCAGATCACACTGTTCAACTCCTTCAGATGCTGGCTAGAAAGTACTGTATAAATGCAAAGTATTTAAAATTAATTATGTTGGAGGCCTATAAACCAGTGCATTGATTAAAAATCTTCAGTTCATTAAACTTGCCCATGGCAGAGGCCATCTCTGTGATATAAACTGCTGTTTCTAGCAGCGGCGGCCGACTGGCATCTGTGTAGTAATCTTTTTAAGATCCCCACCTTTGTTCATTAGACCAGCAGCTGTTGTCTCGTGCTGTGCAGGATTTATTTCCCCTTGACACCAGTCTCGGAGGTGCAGTTGTGCCTTTCCCAGTATTTGATTCCAGTGAACTTCCTAGAGGCACTTTACCAGTTCTGTGGTTTTTTTTTTTTGTTGTTGTTGTCATTTCAGTGTGCATTCTTGCAGTGAGTTTTTTGAAAGGACCACAAGTACTGAGGACATGTATAACACAGGTGTACTGCAGCTGGGGCAAACCAGATTCCTCTTGTGTGACCTGAGCGATGTATCTGTTATAATAACATTTTTCTGGTTTGATTCACTCCTGGCATTTACCATGTGGAAGAACAGTAAGGCTTCATAGATAAATCATGCACCGTTAACTTGCTTAAATAAGTAAATCTCCTGAATTTTCTGGTGAAAACCAGAAACAAAAAGATCTGGAAAAGCACCAAGAACAGGAATTACTATGGAAAAAGTGTATATGGTTTCTTGAAATAAAACATTATAAGTCTGCATATGTTATTTATGCTGTAACTTGAATTCACCCAGCCTCAGATGCAAGGTCACAAAAGAAGTTTGGGGCTTATTATTCCGGGGGGGCGGGGGGGGGGGGGGTTGTATTATTTTGCTGTGGTGTTTGATTACCTTACCCTTTTTTATTACCATCTGCACTGCAAGGCTTGTTTTGCTGAGGTTATTTTTTTTTTTTTAAAGCAGCATCCCATGATACTCATAAGTCTCTGTTTCCTGTGCTTTTGCTTCATTTGCAATTTTAAGAGATTTTCTCTAAGAAATATATTTATTCTACATTATATATTAGTAAATTAGCTATTTTTACTATCTAACTTTAACCCTTTAATTCTGGAGAACAAATACAGTTGCTTTACAAGAAATTAAATAAGAAAATATTTAACTTTTAGCATCCCATAGTGTGCAGTGGTAGAGAGAGGTGTTTTCAAAGGTGTCCATGTTTTCCTAAAACTCGTTGTTTTTAGTACACTCTCATTTTGCCTAGAAATTTTATTTTGAAACTTAATTTTGTCTGTGTATTTTAAGCAATTATTTTCAGGTGACTTCTTTTTGCAACTAACACCATTGACTGCAGTAGCTTTGGAAAGAGTTTTTCTTCATTAACAGCTTCTGCTGAATTTTTGGGAGAACAAAGTGCTGTCCCTGGTGACTCCTAAAGCTTATGGATGTATGCAAAGTGATTGCTAATATTATTTTTAATGAAAAAATGTTGGGGTAGTGCTTTTAATAGCTTTACACAAGCATGAACTACTTCAAGTATAGCGCTAAATCTCAAGCTCCTTGAGCTGTTCTTCAGCCCTCAAAATTTATTTCCTATATGTACACCTTCAAGACTAAGAACCCCCTTTCATGTACTTCTTCAGCCAAGGAAGGTAAATAAGTAGTAAATACTGAAACCCCATTTCTGCTGGCTCTCCACACACAGCAGTACAGTGAGTGACTGGATCACATTTAAAAGCACAGCTTGACCGGCTTAAGTGTTTGTAGGCATCTGAAAGCAGAAGTGTTGTGAGTTTCCTCCCAAGCATTTTTCTCGGGGTGGCTGCTAGGGTGCAGAAAAGAAGAGGAACCATCCCACAGATCACTGCTGCCTCACTGGCAGCACCTCCTGCCCCAGTCACAACTCATCTAGTCAGAGTGCAATCAAAAATCCTTAGAAATCGCTTGGTTTATAAGCATGCAAATCATGTCAAGAAGCACAGTGTCAGGAAGGACAGTTAGCAGCCCTGCCTGTAAGACTTGCCTTCAACTCTTGCCAGTACTTAGAAATGTCAATTATTTGGCATGCAGACCAGAGGCAGGATTTCTTGTCAGCTAGATAGTTTTGTCTGTGGGTTTTTCCTACATCTTTTCTGTAGTTGTGAGATGACAGCTCACTTGGGTATATAAATGACCCCAAGTATGTATAAACGTGGTTTCCATAAACCTGGACAGGAAGACAGCCTGTAGAAAATAGGCAAATTATGAAGCAGAGTGATATCTTCTGAGTAAAATGACATTTTTGACTGGTTGTAGAAAACAGTGATAATGCCTAATTCCTTATCACTGTCACATGATGCGGGTCAAGTCTGAGTGTAAGTGAAGTGCCTGGGTTTTTACAGGCAGCTGCACAAAGGAATTCCAGGAAAGGAACAGTGGGTTGTGGTTTAATGTTTTCGAAATCTGTTTTGAAAAATGCAGATGAGCACCTATATATCAAACTGATGATACAGATGAAGTATTTGAAACCAATATATCAAAGATTGTTCACTTTCCTACAAAAGTAATTTGTCAGCATGCCATTATTATCATGTAAATCTCTTCCTCCTTACCACACAATAACAATATATCTTTGGACGTAATTTTTCCCTCCTGAGGTTGTTGCATTATCTGTAATTTCCATAAAGTTATCCTCTTAACAATGCTTACTTCACTGTACACTTATATTGCTAGTCAGTGCACTCTTTCAGGAAACAAAATAGCTCACACGAATGTTTTGTGCAGGCCTCTCCATGATTTTTTGAATTAATACAGTGAAGGCATGCTTTAGCAGAGGCTGAAATATCACATTTAGATTTGATAATCTACTCTATCTTTGCCTTTTTTTTTTTTTCTTTATGTTACGCAGTGCTCATATTTAGCAAGGTGTTTCACTGCTTGGATTTGTGCTACAAGAATTATCAAAGTTGTGTCACATATCATGTATTATTGGAAATACAGAATGTTTCTAGTATGATTTATTGAGATCTCATCGTATTAAATGGAAAATGCATACACTGATCAGAGGTCATCTTGCTCAAGTATTTCATAAGTATGGTAGAAGAAAAGTTATTTAGACAACAGTGATTTATTTTTTTTTTTCCAAAAATCATTCTTCTGTGTGGTCACTGAAGTATATCAAATGCTAATGTCTCAGTTTCCATCTATGCCTGTCCAGAGTATTCAATCATTTTCTGTTAAGCCATCTTTATAAGAGAAGCATGCACTTCTACTTGTTTGTTTTTGGCAGATGTCTTCCATTTTCCTTGTTATATGTCAGAATTGGTTATGATAGAATTGATTTACCTCAGTTAAGAATTCAATTTTTTTCAATTACCTTTTCATCCTTCTGGAGGCTGCTTCGATTACTAAGGCTTGGAGAGGACCTGTGGGGAGCCAGCTCCAGGAAAGCCATGATAGGCCATTGGTACCTTAGGTGGGTGTGCATTAAGAGCTGTCTTCTTCCATCGTGAGATGGTTTATGGCTGCAGAGCTGTGACCGCCTTTCTGTTGGCCATCACAACTGATCTGGCATGTGGTTTGTTAATGCATTGGGTATGTTAATGCGCTGTGAATTTAGAAGTAGCAAATCTGTCCTTCTGCTTCCGCATCAGAGGCAATCATTTGTTTTTGCAGGTTCTGTTATTTGGCTGTGCTCTGAGCTGGATCACGGTGAAAATGAATGCAATTTTGTGAAAAAGAGGTTGATTTATCCATATGATTTGGTTGAGAGGGTAGCTGAACAAGCAATTGTACAGACACAGCTAAAGGCAGGGTGCCCAGCGATTAGGGACAAGAAATTGCTCAGGGCTGGAAATGCTTAATCCACTGCCAAGGGATAACTGCATGGATTTGAGTCCTTGTCCAGTGCTCCCGAGGTGAAAGACTTCTTCCTCTGTTGAGGGTTGCGCATAAAGTGCTAGTGCTAAGCAGTAGTGCCTTTTTTTTTTTTTTTTTTTTAATGTCTCAGGAAACACTATCGTTGGTAAAGATTGTGGGTGGTAGTGGTGCTTATAAAAATATACTTGAGGTTTCAACGCATTCTGTTTTACTTATCCTGCTTGATTTGGAAAAGCACTTAGTAATTAAGCTAAAATAATTAAATAGGATATTAAAAGCACAGGATAGATTTCCAGCGTTCTTTTTTCCCCTTGAGGTCATAAAATATTATTCTTGCATTAACATCCTGGAGTCTGTTGAGCAGAGATTTTGAGTACGTTAAAAGTTCAGTTAAGGTAAGTAGTAAAGCTTGGCATCTTGGTGTAGTTGGTGCACATCATGCTTATAGCTCCACAAGCACATCCTTTTCAATGAGAAGGTTTCAGAAAATACACAGAAGGTGGAACAACATGATTCTGTAATTATCTTTCTGTCTAATACAGAGTATTTCAAAATGATGATTTGAAAATCAGTGATGCAGTGTCCAGGATGAGTATGGAGAATTATAAGCAACTGCTTATCTGATTTCACTGTGTCATCTGAGTATTAACCCTGGCAGAGAATACCTCCAAACAGATAGCTATGATTTTAACACTCAGTCGAAGGCTTAATTCAGATAAAGGTGTTATCTGCCCCTCAACTCAGGGACAGATGGCTTCAGAGAAATGTGCAACACCTTTCAAACCCAGCTGTGCCCCTCATGCAGAAAGTTGTTGTTTCCATTCCAGCTTCAGAAACGACTCGGGGGTGAGGGAGCTACCTGAGCTCCCTGCCTCCTGGCTGGCAATGAGTGGCCAAAGTGTGCAAAGGTTTGGATGGTCCAAGTCTTTCTGTGATAGCCTGTAGAGAGGTATGTAATTTAGGCTATGAATAGATTACATGCATCTCTTGAAATCCTATCTCCAATTAGCTTTTCAAACCTTTTTTGCTTTAATCATTTCAAACGTGCTGTTGGGAACTGCTGTAGCTTTGAGCTGGTTAAATACAAAGTAAAGTATTGAACAATGCAAATACAGAATCTGTGTTTTGTGTCTGCACAACTATTTTTTTTAGCCTTTCTACTTCAGCTTATTTTACCTTTTTCAATTGATAGCATAATTTATACAGTGATTATTGCCTTTAGTGGAACTTCATAACTGCTGCTGACTTAGGGCCTCCTTGTAGTTGCTGTGTTGGTGCACAAAGTATTTCCTTTTTTGTTTGTTTGTTTCCTTTTTCTTAAACTTTTTTGCCATAATTACAGTAAATGATTTCTTTGATTGCATGTAGAGTGAGCAAAAATGCTGTGCCAGCAGCCTTTTTTTTTTTTTTTTTTTTTTTTTTTTT
>CM021767.1:2511674-2523866 GCA_011076525.1 Nettapus auritus
CCTTTTTTTTTTTTTTTTTTTTTTTTTTTTCTCCTTTTGCTGCTGCTACTATTCTTTTCCTGGCTCCTGAGAGTAAAAAGATCTATGCACTCTACTAATTTTCTTGCATACTTAGGTGCAATTCTAACCTTTAGTAATTATTATTTAATTAACTCCAAAGTATTGAGTGAATAATGCAAAACAAAAAAAAAGAAAAAGGAGGAAGGTCAAAACAAGGTATTTTTGTAAATTTCAAATCCATAAGCATTATTATTGGAATTTTTGTGTAAGGCATTAATAGGACACTGACATTAAATAGCCTGCATAATTCTAGGAGAATCAGGGCTCTGTAGTACAAGGCAGTTTGGTATTAAGCTGGGAATCAATTTTGTTTTCATAATTGGTAGTGAGAATTTCTTTGTGCTTTGAATAAGATCACTTTCTGTTATGGAAATTTTAATTCTGCTCTACCTTTTTTGAAATGTTTACTTTCCAATTAGCAGCTGTTTACTAAATACTATTTTTCTGGTAAACATTGACTAATTTTGGAAGAAAAAATGTTTGTATATACTTGAATGTCTGCTTACAGATCTGTAGGTCGCTGCATTTAAAAATGAGCAGTAAATGTTTGTGGCCATACATTTGTTTGAATACACCATGAAGACTGGCTTTTAATAAACAGAAGTTTCTGGGTTTGCCTTTGTAGTGGACGGCTGTATACACAGAGCTGCTGGGCCCTGTTTAGTTGCTGAATGCCGCAACCTGAGTGGCTGTGAAACTGGACAAGCAAAAATTACGTGCGGATACGAACTACCTGCAAAATGTAAGTCGACTCCTTCTCAGCATTTTCTTTTTGTTTTAAACACGTGGAGCTGGTATGCATGCTTTATTTCCCTGTAGTCTAATTCAACAAGGTATTCATTTTACAAAATTAGCAGCGGGACTTAATTAAGCATGTTCTGTAATAATGCCTTCCCCTCAAAGCAATTCAGGCTTTTCTAAATGATTATTTCACCTATGTTATCCAATGAAACCTTACATGTCTCAAAAATATAAAGCATCTATCATGTTTACTTTTTTTTGCAAGCTAAAATATATCCTTTCATATGCATAATAAAGGATTTGAAATGCTTTAAGAAGTATGAACAAAATATACATTATCATATTTAAGTTCTATGGAGACAGTTTTTGGAAATGTTGCATATTTCATATTCGTCATGCAGATTCCTTGATTGTGAATACTTCGAGAGCTGAGGAGATCAAAGTGATGTGTTTTCAGCTGCTATGGAGAGGCTGATTGGCAATTACTGTGAAGGCATCTGTCACACTTTAGCTTTCGGCGGAGTACAGCTCAGTGCTGGAATGTTTTTGCACTTTCAAAGTGGAATTGCCAAAATTCCTTATTTAAAATAGGAAGAAGGCTATTTCACCTTGTTCCATAGTTGTTGAGCTAGTCTTGGAAAAAAATTAACATGTTGACAGCATGTTGGTTGGACAGTCTGTTATGTAAGAATCACATGTAGGAAATCTCTTCAAGTTTGGATCTTACTAGAAAAGTATGTTAAGAAACAATTATACAAATATCAAGAAAGCATTACAAATGGCATATAACTAGAACTGAAGCTCTTTTTTTTTATATATATATATGTGCAATCTGCACTAGAAACATGCCTCATTCAAATGTATTTAGATCTGTTCTCTTAATTCATTTCAGGCTGTTTCCACATAAAATCAAATGCATACTGCAGAAATGGGTGTCTTGTTTAGTTCCTGTGGCCCTTAATGCCATAGGTAAAGAAGAAAATGGTGTTCTAAAAAATTGTGTTTGTTAAAAAACAAAACAAAACAAAAAACCCCTTTGCTATATTTTATACATAGTTTGACCACGTTAATGATTATTTATGAAAGGTAAATTTCACTTCAGATCAGGGACGTTGCTGAGGAAGATCCAATGTGGTAGTTACATGTTGTTTTTTTTGTCTTATATGATCAAAATCTTTACCAAAATCCTATAAAATGGATAAAATTATCAAATAACTACTGACAGTAAATAATCTACTGGGGATTTTTGTGATTTAATTCTTCTTTAAAAAAAATAAAAATAAAAAAACTTGGGAGGCTCAGAAAAGTTGCTTGTCCATGGGTGCATAATACCTCCCATGTATTTTAATGACAGAAACTAAATGTAAAGTACCAAAGCAACAAGCTCTGAACTGCATTTGAAAGAGAGAGTCATGTCTGAGGCATGGCCTCCCTTTACGTTTTATAGCAGTTTAATGTGTCTTGCTTTAGTTAGATTTGTAGAATGGGATCCTGTTTGAAGACTGTAGGGAAAAAATTGTTTTGTTCTTATTATAGAAATGATAAACAAAACAATGAGAGAACCCATTATCACTTGCAGTTTGAAATAAAACCTGTAACCACCTGCAGAGAAAAGCCAATATTCTGCTTAATCAATATTCTTAGAAATTGAAATTGCATCCAAGATACATCTGTTTGATCATGCATCACATGAGATGGAGAAAGGATACATTAACTGGCAAACAGGCAAAAGGAGAGAAATGTACAGTTTACATGCAGAGTCTGAGAATTAATACTCTTGGCTATTTAGATTTTTTTCCTTGAAACATATTTGTGTTCATCAACTGTTGTTTTCCTTTGCTTTTCCCTTTACAAGCTTTTGGTTGTAGGCTCATTAAATTACTGTACCTTGTAGACCATTCAACTGGAAGTGATCAAACAGCTGAGACTGTTTTCATGTTTTAAAGAGCTGTGGAGCCACTTGTTATCTTCTGTCACTCTGTGTCACTTTGCCATAACAGTATGACAATTTAAAAGTCTTTTACATCTGATTTTTGCAACGGAGCTGCAATATGACAGGAAGCCTGGATTTTCCCATCCAGGTGTGCTATGATGCAATCATGCATGTCAGCAATTTGTTTGAAGTCATAGGCGAATGGATAGCTGCTGGTTTTTATGATGTATTTGCTCTTCACCTATCTATTCGTATACCCGAGGCCAACTACAATAATCCATTAACAGTTTGAGTAATGTAATGATTATTTTGTTGTCTCAGGTCTTCTTGTGATTGTGGTTGGATGAATAATAATATTAAATGTGAAATGTTTTTCCAACTGTGATGAATTGTTATTATTATTATTTTATTTTATTTAACTAAATAGTAAATGTTCCAATCATATTCCCTGCCCCTGGAATTTCCCCATCTCTAGTTCTTGATCTTGAAATGTTTTGCTTGTAAACAGTTTGCTGAAATCAGCAAAGCTGCTCCAGGACAGAGCAGCCTGCACAAGTGCTGTATGATGTGGGACTTCATCTTAAACTGAAAACTCTACGTTATAGAAGATTTAGTATTCAAAGATCATACAGCATATTGTCCAGTCTTATACACAACTTGGAGGAAGCTGGAATTAAATTTGGCATTTGAAAGAAGGTATGCTTTGCTAGGAAACTGGCAGTTGGTAAATAAAAAATACTGGCAATCTGCTTTATGATCAATTGTATTTTTATTGTACACTTTGCTGTATTTACTTAATAAGTTCTTATTCTTATTCCTAAATAAGAACAGGTGTGATAAAGAATTTCTTCACATATGGAAAAAAAAAAAAGAGAAAAAAAAATGACTGAAAAATTCAAAGACTGATGGCATAGGCTAGCCTTCTGTGTTTTGTTCTAGTAGTTGGATCTGAGTCAGAGATCAGTCTGTGAAGTACACAAGTAACAGTAAATGCTTAGGGAGAGAACACATAAAATAGTTCATGTTTTTCTCATCTTGTCATGTGAACAGACCAAAATTAACATGGCTATAGCCTAGATATGTTGCTCTATGAACTTCTCAAGATACATTTTTGAAAGCCAAATAATAGTCTATATGAAAATAGAGGTGAAATCAAAATGAAATTTCTAATTACCAGTTAATGCAATGCTCAGTACAGTTTTACAGAAGTAAGTGTAATCACCATCTGCCTTCTGTGCTGCAAAAGCCTACACAAAGCCCCCCAAATGCCAAGAGAGTTATTTACTGAATACATAATTTGTTTGATGTCATCTATTGTTTTTCAGCAAACACCTATGCAGGCACCCAAGTTTTCATAGCATGTCAGAGGGTGGGTTGAAAAGGTGCCACTCTTTGCTCAGATATTTCTCTTTAATGCTCTCCCAGACCAATCATCAGTTACTTAACTTTTGTACTTCATACTGTTGTTCGTTTTTAAAGAAAAGTTCATTGTAAATATTGTACAACTGGTCCTCAAACATTGAGCAGTGCTCTGATATCATAGATAGCAGATGAACAGTATCTGTGTCAAGCTCTACAAATGCTTGTTTTCTTTCTCATTTGATTAATAGTCTCAGTTGGCTCTACTGGCAGAAAATGGTCTGAATGTGAATTGTGTTTATAGCTAGAGCCAAGGGTCCATAACAGCCTCATGGCTTGTTACCTGCTTGTAGATGTCTGCCATAAAAAAGAGCCTGTCAGAACACATTAAAAAATACAGTCCCATTCTACAAGGTGTTAAATGGGTTTAAAACCAATTGAAGACATGGTAACAACATCCAAAACAGGTAAATGGTACCCTGTCCTTGGCAAGAAAGGGCCACCCAAAAAAACTTTCTCCTGTTGTTAATATTTCTTGTAATCTTTTCTTTCTTTTTATGGAAAATGTTTGATAATAAAACCCCCAAACCTAGGAAAATAAAATGTTATGGCCTCTAATATGGGACAGAGCCAATGACTGGTAAATTAAATCTGAAAGTTTGACTTTCAGTGCAAGCACCTTGCTGGATATGCTAGGCAGTTTCATTGTTTTATGTTGTTAATAAAGCTTTAGTATTTTGAACAAATTTTTCTGTTTGGTATTTTGAGTACTACAAGCTGTGTCCGTTGGGAAATGCCGTATATAGCACAGTCTCCTGGTCCAAAGTCACTGTGTAGATCAATCTGGAGTAATAATGTGCATGTGCTCTCAAAGACAATTCCTGCTGTGAAATAAGTAGTTAGTGGGAGAGCTAGTATTAAACACAGTAGGAAGAATCAGCCTTTCGATTTGGTTAATCAGATTAGAAAGTGGAGATTAAAAGTAGAGATTAAAAATGCGCTACTGTTATATAGGCATAATTTTCAGTGTTTAAAAGATGAGCGTTTAGAATGTATTATTTTAAAGTAAGGCTGTAAAGGTAGAGAATTTAAATCTCTCTGTATTTGCTTGGAGTCTGCTTCCAGATCTGTAATTAAAAGGTTGATTAAGCAGCAATGGAACTCCAAGTACTGTACTCCAGTACTCCAAAGGTGATCAGCTGCAAAAATGGAGCACAGCATTTAAGCATATTATAGGAATTCATGGGATTCCATAAATAAATTTGTTTACTTTCAAACCATTGTTTGATTTAATAATATCTAAAATTTTCTTCAAATGATTCTAAATTTTTGATGTGCAAGAGTCAGAAAGATACTTTCTTCTATGTTGTTATGATGTGCAGAAAAACCATGATCTTTGTATGATTTTTTTTTATTTGTTTATTTTGAAAGAGCTTGTTAAGGGAATTTAAAATTAAGTCTGTGAATTGAAAAGGAAGGCATTAAAAGTGACCAACACATGGCCGGCCAAGAGAGAGAATTGCTTGGAGACAACTAAGTTGGCTAATATTTCCCTGCTAGTTAAGGTCCTTGATCTTTACCCACCATTGCTTTTCAGTAGTTCAGTGAAAACAGATGTGCCACCGAATGCATAACTAGACTGAAGTTTGATGAAATTTCAGGTGAGACTACTGAAAAGGAGAGGGTGACACAATCATGAATATAACCAAAGCTTTTTAAATGTTAGGATTTTTTTCAAGGAGCGATGTCTTTATACTTTTTGCCTTAGCTGAGTAGCATCACATTATTTTCACCATTGTGCCCTGACTGTATGACACTTGCTGAAAAAAAGATTTAGCCCAAAAAAGCTCTAGAAAGGTAGTTCCTGAAGCAGCTGTTTGCTACACATTTTTAGTATTTCTAAAATCTTTATCTTTGCTTAAATTTGTACACCCAAATTGAAAATAAGCAAGATCTGCATAATCAAAGGTCCAAGACCCCTTGTCACTGATTGATATTTTTGTTGCATAGACTTTTTTTTTTTTTTATGTTTAAAAAACCACTTGGTATGTATTTGTGCCTTTTTTTTTTTTTTTTTTTTCCTTCTGATGAGTTGTGTCTGGTTTTCAAAGGTATTTCTATAAGCTCAGTTTATGTATTTTATAATGATTTTGAATGTAAGTGCAGTGATGTCTTTACTGTGTTTTAATTTGGTCTAATTGGTTCCAGTCATCTTAATGACCTGCTATATTTGCCATTAACACTAGGATACATTGCATATGTTGTAAATGCATTGGAAGGGAAACGTTAATGATTACTTCTTCAGTCCTGGAACCTATTTAGATTTTAGAGAATTTAATGGTATATTGTAAAGCTCAATGGCTTGTCTCTCATACACACACTCACACACCCAGAGGGAGAGATACATTCATGGGGAATATAGTTATCAACTTTGACTAAATGAGTTTAAGTATCTCCTTCTCTTCCAAGTCCTCAGTCTGCCATCAGTTTGGGTACAAAAGGGACAAGTTCTGTAGCTACTAGTTGGATATGTATCAGCAAGATACATATGTATGGATATGAATCAGCAAGAAACTTCCATCATGAGAGTATACAGTCTTTGCCTTGGATTTGAGCCTAGCTCATGTAAAGTTTTTAATGGATAGATTCTTTAAAATTTAATCCGTGAATGGGCCAGTGTGCATTTGTTAGTGCTCTGTGTAGTGTCATGCTGTGGTTAACCTACTGCACATAATGTTGGAAACCTTCATTTCACATCAAATTGTTCGGTTAACAAATGTCTGCAATGTGGCTAAAGGAAAGGTTTTACTGCTAAATCTAAATTGTCTTCTTCTGGGCATGGGTTGCTACAGTTCTGTCAGTGAACACTGAACTCTGGGACAGGAGTGGGAACAGACAAAATTAGAGGACTGAACCATTTGCTCAGTAGCTGGGTCCACCGTTGGCTTATAATATGTGTGCCAATATCAGGTAATGGCGGACAGCAGAAACTTGGCCTTATTTCTGTAGCTCTGGACACGTACTATTTTGGAAAAGGTTTAGTTTTTGGTGTTACTGAAAGTGGTTACAGAACGGAGCATACCGTGGTGATACCGGGAGCCCAGTTTTGTACTGCAGCTCCCTGGCGCCAGCCTCCACGGGGCTGGGGTTCACCCTCAGGAGACCCCATTGATGAAACAGAGAGCAGCTTAGATGCCTAATGCTTAATTTATATGTAAGGTGCTGTTTAAACGTCTCTTTCAGTCAAAAATAATTTTCACTGGAACTTGCCTTACCACACTGGTGGCTGGTAGTCATTCCTCAGACATTTTGGTGCTGATATATTTTATTTCCTCTATACTTGGACATAGTTGATCTTTTTTACCCAAATAATAATAAAAAGTCAAATGCATAGCAGAAAAATAAACAATTTTTCTGATAGTTACAGTCAGCTGACAAGGAGAAGGGTTATAATGGGTTAGAATGGAGATGTTTATGCTCCTTTAACTGCAGTGCTTGCTGCTGCTCCCACTCTAATATGTTCCGTCAGTAGCCAAAGCCTACACTCAGTACTTGAAAAATTAATCTTTGATGCATGAGATTTTGTCTGCCTGAATTTTGCTTGTCTCATTTTAAATGGTGATAGAAATTGCTTACTGTAGTAAAACACAACATTAACCTCATAGTGTGCTGGCACTTTGTGATTTATGCTGGTTTAGTCTCTGAAAAATATGCAGCCTGTCTCCCAAACCTGGGTTTAGCTTATAAAATATGTTGGCACAGGCTTGGGGCTTGAATTGGAACACTAACTGCTGATCCTCCATCTCCCTGGGGTAGGAAAAAGGTTTAAAATTGTAGCCTTTCGGAGGTCATTAACTTTATATCATTTCTTCAGATTAATTATAATTGTGTTATTGTAGCTGGAATGTTTTAAAAACAGTACAGCCTAATTTTGTTTCTTGTGAGCAAAGTATAGTATTCCTTTTTGTGCTGTCTGCATATTTCTCAGGCAAAAATACAACAAATTATTTGCAAATGGAAATAATCAGGTCATAGGTAATAAGTAAGGACACAGCTATTTCCATTCTACTATTTTGAAATAAAGCAAAAGTAGTATCAGAGAAATGAAAGGTGCTCTGATTTTGTTTTTATCATTATTATTGATGCTTCATTCATTCTCAAACCTTGTTGTTAACATGAAGTTGAAAGATGCTCATTCTATTTTTTTTTTTTTTTATTGTATTCTTGAATGGATCTTAGAGAGGAAAAGTTGGATTGTTTCAAGAGGAGTTTTTTACCTGTAATCTAATGCCTTTCAGTCAGTCTGAAGTGGATAGGACGGTAAGGTTATGTGCAATGGTTTTTAAAAGGTCCTTGTTTCACCCAGCAGAGACGAATCCTGAGGCTGTTTTGCATAAACTAAATGCACAGACCAAAACATGCTTTAGTGACGATTAGTTTGTGAAAATTGAGGTCAAACATTTGAAACATTTCTCTTCAAGAGGAAGACGTCAGGTGTGAGACTGCAGGGCATAAATATCATTTTAATTGCTGCAGTGAAGAGTCTAAATACTGATTAACCAGATAGTCATTAAAAAAAAAAAAAAAAAAAAAAGGCTTCATTTTCAATGCTATAGATGCTGTTTCACTGCTGGTGAAAATATACTTTCATCTAGGATGTTTTGTATTTGAGTATGGGGATCTGAATCACAGGGATTTTTTAAAGCAAACTTAGCTCCCTATTTTTTGTTTGTTTGTTTGTTTAGCATATTCATAGCATCCCCCTTTCCTCTACTACATTTTCACATACTGATTCTGGTTTTTCTTTTGTTTGAAATATTTGATATAAGTTGAAGAGGATGTTAGTTTTATTTCTCCATTTCTTAGACTTCTCAGAATCTTACTTCCTTCTTTGCTGTTTGTGAGTTTTTGATAATGTTTATGGAAATTCTAAAATTAGCATTCATGATGTTGTACCTTTTTACAAATATAAGGACAACCAAGCAGGGGGATACACTGATCTTGCTATATATTTCTATAGCTATACATCTGTACGTCTATGTATGTGTCTGTATTTTCTGTGCATTCACATCATCAGTGTTGCAGAACATTTACAACTTTCTGTGGCTTGCCAATGCTACAGTCCTAGGACCAGGTTTATGAAGAAAGTGTATTAATGCAAGGTACAGTACTTTCACTGAAAACTTTTTTTTATAGCTGCTTCTGCCCACATGCTGGTTTGTGGGTGACTGTATAATACAATTTGCACAGTAAGAAGCCAGAAGAAAGTGTTAATGAAACAACTGTCACCAACTTTGAATTACATCTTTTTTACATACTCCTGGTAGCTATTTGTCATGCTACAAATCTCTCTTCTGTCTCCTTGGCAAGTGAGTTCCCGTTAACCTCAGACACAGTGGTCTGAATTCTGTTATATTTTTGACTGATCTACCAGAGAGATGGACAGAGAGATGTCCGACCATTTTTTTTTGTCTTTACGTGGCCAAATGAGAGTGTGTATGAAACATCACTACACACTGCTAAGTAAGCTTCCTATTTAGTTTTCAATAAAAGTTTCCAAGGCCTTTCCAGGCTTATAAATAAATTAATTAATAAATGCACAATTTCTGAGACACTAAAAATAACCCCTTTTGATATCTAATTATATTTGTGTCTGTCTGGATCACATTTATCTTTTTGTAACTTCCTTACTATGCTTTCTTTATAATTTTATACGGTCTTCAAGTTAGAGTTAAAACGTGGGTTGCTTTTTAGAAAGTAAGAATATAGTAAGAATATTGTTTAATTTCTCATAGCCTGGAAGCTATAAACAGCAGGTCATCAAGACTCTGAACTGTTTGAAGTATCCATGAATATGAAGGAGGAAACAATTTCTCATTGAAATTCGGTGTTTTAACAACCACATTATTCATTTTTAATTCTCTCCACAGAACAGGGGGAACTCCACAGATGTTACATGAAGCAGAGAGGGAAAACCCCCCTGAGACTTGAGAGGTGTCATGGATAACAAAATAATGTAATATAATATGCTCTGAAAGCCTGCAGTTCTGAAAATCACAATTCATTCACATAAAAGATTGCATTTGTGTCAGGTGTAATCCTGTCAAAGGTGTAATCTTGTTTAAAACAACTTTTTTATAAAATGGAGCAGAAATGTTTCCAGGGAAGAATGTTCATTTAAAATTAATTTGTTGTAATAAAGCCCTATTCATGAGAAGCTGAAAGTGAAGTTAACGCAAAATGGACTAGGGAGCCATGAATATTGTTGGATTTCTTTCAGTTTAGAGAGTGAACATAAACAAAGGCACAAAACAAGGCATTTTAAATCAGAATCTTACATTTGGCAATGAAAGACACCTTCAGAAAATGAATTTTGGCTTTGAAAGATTTGCCAGAACTTAAAAAAAAGTAAAATAAAACCATCTCTCCATCACTGCCAGAATCCCCCGTTACTGCATGGTTTTTGCAGGTTGTAAAACCTCCCTTCTTCTTCCAGTTTACTGTTCAAGGATCTGTGTTGCTTAGGGACTGTACATAAATGGAGGCTACATTAAAACACAAAAATTGGTTTTAGTCAAGACTGATATATCCCTACAGATTACAAATGAAAAAATAAGACAACAACAACCAGGAAAACCAAAACAAAACAGAACAACAGAAAAACACCATTGGGTTAACATTTTTATAGTGGTTATGACTAAAATGCTTCCAGTATCGTCCTTGCCTTCCTCACCATCTCGCGCCCATGAGTTGAATTAGCTGTAGCATGGCACTGGCCTGTGTGCTCTTTGCTGGGTTTGGTAAGGGGCACCCAGTACTGCGAAGTCATAGGAAATCCAAATACCATTTGATTAACTGAAATGCCACTGAGCCACCACAGGAATAATGAGGGTGGAAATCAAGAAAACCTACATGCAAGTTTCCCCCCATGGGGAATTCAAAGGCATCAGAGAACAGGCAAAAGATCTGTGTCAGAGGTCTGTGATCCTGACAGATGCTCACATGTCCTATTGAAGCTACAGATCCGTGAGTCTTCTTTCATTGTGGAGCTTTAATTATGCAATTGGGATACCTGGGTTTTTCTCCCATAAATAATAATAATAAATATAAAAGTATGTAAGTTCCCCAGACACTTTTTGTCAAATTAATGCAGCTTTTTACACTTTATGGTCTCTAAAATAAGTTAGATTTCATCTTGTTCTTTCCCTGTGCTATTGTTGTTGATTTTAGACAATGCTTTATTTAGCTTTTCCACCAGATGGTTTTATCAAAAAGAGCAGTTAGTTCATGGGTCAGGGGATCTCTTGTGATCATGCATAGAGGATGAGCCCAAAAATGTGAGGGGACTTGTCTTGGTCATTTTTTTTTCAGTAACATTTTTTTAGGGGGCAAATGATTATGAATAAGAATCTTGGACAGCATAAATGCATAAATTCCCTGTATGGCAGGCACAGCATGATCTGGAGGAAATTCTCTAAGGTGGGACAAGCCCTCCCATCATACAGCAAAGAGCTCAAGGGGCTTTGGCCTTTTCACACACAGCGGTGCTGTCCAGTGTCATGTGCTCCTGTTCTGAAGGAAGATGTCATAGCTGCAGAGCTCCTTTGCCTGCCCTTTTCTTTCTTCTCCCAGACCACTCAGAGCTGTGCTCATGCCTGCAGGGTTTCAGACTTGAAGCACCTGTTTAAAAATAAAATAATAATAAAAACAAAACCCTGTGTGTAACCCACATTAGACATGGCATGATAGGAAAGGGAAAATTTCCAAGTCTGACTTAGGTCGATTTTTTTTTTTTTTTTTTTTTAACAAGAGAGGAAAATATTTTGTTCAGTTTTTGGAATACTCTGTGCTTTAAAAGTACTCCTTGAATTTGGAAGTATCAGTGCATTTCAGATAATCCGCTGAACAGGCATCAGTTTGTAATGATTTTCTGTCACTGTCTCTCAGGGTTGGATTTGAAGCAGAAGCGTATAACCAAAAGGCTCTGTAACCTTTATCAAATCTAGGTCCTCATAAGAATCTTAGTTCATTAAATAAAAGGGGATTTGTAGTAGATGCAGGTGTGGTAAGTCACTGTTTTGTTTCCTAATCTGGCCAGT
>CM021767.1:2523876-2571664 GCA_011076525.1 Nettapus auritus
CTTATTAAGTGATTGTTTTATAAAATGAGTGGTGAAGTGGTTCCAAGTATGGGTATAATTGAAGTACGGTAAACTATCATTAAATGATTCAGATTATTTGCCCTTTGTAACACTTCGCTGCCTGTGATGGTTTTTTGACTACCAGATCCTGCAAGGCTCTGGGTACCTCTAGAGCACTGCTGAAAATCTCAACTTGCTTTACAAGTTCTTGGCACCTTTCAAGAGTGGATTGGAGGGAGAATTTCCCAAACTTGTTGGAACAGAGCAATCTGTGAGTACATGGAAAAAAATCTTCCACCCATACCATGACTGGAAAACAGGGTGTGTCCCATGAAGTTTAGGATGGGAAAGATTGTTTCCCGGAGGCAATCGTAGTCCTCCCCTTGCTGCCTCTCCCCAGAGTGAGCTCAGAGGCATGCATAGGAGGAGACCCATTCGTTATGTCTCAGGTCTTGTCAGAGCCCGCTTCTGTGAGCAGCTAGAGAGATCTGCCGGGAGCTGTGCTCCTTGAATGTCTTCACATTCTGCCTCTGGCAGGCACTGCTTGCCTTAGTCATAGTGGCGTGCTGCTTGGTCTTTCAAGAAGAGGAGTGAGGTGCTCTGTTGGTCTTCATTATGCCCCATTTCAGTGGGAATAGGAAATAATCCAGCATGTTAAAATACTGGAAAGGCTTAGATCCATTTATCAATTCATTCTGGATTCCATTATTTGTAATTCTTCAAGGCATGAGCTTAAAGAAAAAGGAAGGTACATATTTCCTCAGAAGGTCATTAGTAATGGAATAGCTAGCTTTGCCTTTTACTTTATATTGTGAGTAGATCAAACTTTCAGTCATTTTTTTAAATGCTTATTTTCATGTTTAATAGCTGAGCTAATGGTTTAAAACAGCCAGGCCTCTTCATCATTCTTTCAGCGTGCAGGGAAAGTTTGTCCAGCTTTCAGGTTTCTGCACTAACGTGCTCCAACCCCGAGCTGCATGACTGGCTCCTAACCAAGGGCTTTGTGAAGCATGGCGGATCACAGGGCAATGGAGGTAACAGAGCATCCCACATTATAACATTCCCTTTGTTTTCCTTTTATGCTTTCACAGAGCGGAGGAATTTTTTTTCCCTAGTGTTTACTGAAGGAATCAGTGATTAACTTCTGGAAAATAAAATTATTTTATTGAAAGACGTAAGTGCTCAAACCTAATACCGAAGCAGCAGGTGAAAAATAATAGTGAAGCTGGTTTTAATGCGTGAAGTGGAGAATGCGTAATTGAAACAGTATGATGATGAAAAGGCATTAAGTGAAGCTGTCAGAAGTCATTACAATATACTAATTAACACACTTTGCACTCTTAGCATGTGCTGTTGTGTGCTAATATTTCTTCCATTTTTTCTTTTTTTCTTTTTTTTTTTTTCTTTTTCCTTTTTCCTTTTTTCTTTTTTCTTCTTTTTTAATTTCCTTTTGTATTCCTTAACCTTTTCTATAGATATTTGAAGGAAGGGCCTGGTATTTCCTGAATTTTGCTGTTGTAGATGCTTTTGTTAGAGGAACCTGTCACTTATACAGTATGGATTTTCCTCTTGATAGCTATTTAATGTGTATGCTTGAGCTTTTGTTTTGCTTTCCAGTGCATAGAAGGAAACACAGGTTATATTTCAGCCTAGGTAGATAATGTCAGATTGTAAAAGGAAGACTTTAGTTGATGTGCATGACTGATACTTTCCTTTTCTTGGGGCCTTTCAACCTTATTTCTTGAGTCTTACGTATTTCTGGAGACAGAGTAAATCCTGCTTCAATTAATATTTTTGGAAATGAAGAACCAGAAGATAAAGATAAAAATGGAGAAAGTACCAACATGTTGAAATAAATCTTGGAAGAGAACAAACATGGTGAAATCAAGCTCATGTATCTCTCCCAGGTGACAAATTTGAGATGGGAGCAGTTCTTTGATTCCCAAAGTATTTAGAGCAATTCTGCTTCTATCTGAGACCAAACATGGAAAACTTGAGTTCACCAGGGTGGAAAGCTCTAAGCGTAATATTCTGTTTATGGAAATCGTTGTGCAATCCCTTACTGCCAGGGCTCGTCTTATTCCGGCGTACATGCCCTCATACACATCCCTACTGAAAGTACCACTTAGAGTTAACTCCTTTGGCATCTCTCCAGAGCAGTGAACGTGTACAATGTCTAACATAATACCATGTACTAACTGTTGGCAAACTGTTTGCTCCATGATGGAAGACAACTTAGATTAATTACTTTTTGATGTTAGGAAATGGCAGCTCTGAGAGGTGCAAACTGTCCCATGAGCTCCAGTGGCAAGCTACCATCAGGCTGGCTCCTCCAGTAATTCACTGGGCTGGACTGAACAGCCCTGGGATAGAGCTGTGTACTAGGGGGCAGGAGTGGATGCCAGGCTGGGAGCAAGGGCTGGGGTGTAAAGGGGGTCCTGGGGGCACTCCTACCCTCCTCTAGGGAAAAGGGACCCGGCTGCCCCTTGGAGAATGAGGAGAGAGAATGAGGCCCCAGGTTTCCACATTTGCTCTGCCTCTCTGGGGGCTCATTTCCACTAAGGGGTACTGATGCATGGGGGCTGTGGTTGCTGTCATCTATTCCTGAACTTCAGCGGCGATTGTGAAATCGTGTTTTCTCCTCCATATGCTTTTGCATAATCATGTGAGTAATCGCCAGATACATATCAGTACTGCTGCTGCTTCAGGACTTTATAATTTCTCACGAACTTGGGGGGTAAGGTGGGCCCTTTGGGCTGAGATCCTGTTCTTCCCTGTGTTTAGCAAGATATGTTTTACATAGGTGAAATTTTGCAAAAGCACAAAGAAGTAACTACTGGCAGCTTGTGAACAGCCATTCTGAATCCCATGTCTTCTCCACTATGAAAGAAGTAGATAAAGAAAACTTTGAGAAAAAAGCTTTTGGTAAAAAAAAAATAATAATAATAATAATAAAAAAATTATGTATATCCTCCTTTACAGTTTTAATGTGACCACTTTGATTTTTATAGGAAAATATTCCTGTGATTTTAATTTGGAAGCTCTTTGGTGCTCTGAATAACACACACATGATCTGAATTATACGTATAAATTATAACTGTTGGAATGTTTATTTTTTAAAGTAAACAGTTTGATCATTTCCATTTTTAATAAAAGATTTATTTCTGATTATGTCATTACAGATTGATTGATTTTTCCTTTCTTTTGTCAAGGCTTGCCATTCAGTTTTTATTGGCAGCTCTGGAATAGTTTTAAGATTCACTCAGTAAATTGAACATTCATCAAGGGTAGTTTTCCACAGCAGCTGATGCATCATGTCAGTTATTTCCTACTTTAATGAATGTTTGAGTCAGAAAATAATAGGGTTTACCTGGGCAAACCTGATTCTTTTTGCTCTTGTTTAGTGGATGTACCCTACCTGTCAAACTTAGTATAGGTTCAAATAAAAAATTAATAAAAAGGACATTCATATTAAATCTTGGAGATGAAACTTGCAAATATGTAGTGTGCAGCCTGATGATAAACTGACTTCTTGAATGTGCTTTAAGTACAAGAATTATTTTTTTCCCTGTTCAGTCTGTGCTATCCTCTTGTGAAAGATGATTTATTCCTTTTTTTTTTTTTTTTGTAGAAAAGAAGCTACTTAACACTAACACTAGAAGAAGATTTGCACTTATATAACAAATCTATTAGGCAGTCAAAAAGAGCTTTCTAAATCTTACTGTATATTACTTTCACTAGCACTGTCAGATATTTATAGTAAAAGCAATTATGTTTGGTGGTGGTGGTGGTGATGGGGACAGACAGGGTGGAAAGTGGTTATAAAATGCCATTTCTCACAAATGGTAGATGTCAAACAAAATGTAAAATCTAAAGGTGTCATGTAAGCTCTGTGCTCAGAACTGTTATTTGGAAGACATGAGTTTTACTGACAGCGTAGGACAGGAAGCTTACATTTTTCAGGGTGGGCTGAAATGTGTCTGAAACTGATGGCAGTCAATCTCAGCCATTCACAGCTCTGGTTTTCACATTTTGATGCAGCTAGGATGAAATGAAAGAAGCTCTAAAGAAGCACAAACGAAGTAATTGGAACCTAATCATGCTTAATTATTAGGTATGTGTTTAATTTTAGGCATATAAATAGGCCTGCTGAACGGAAAAGGACATATTCTTTTCATTGCCTAATGCAACTTTTAAAAACGTATGCTCTTCTAGTAGCGGGATGGTTTTGATGTTTTTACAGAAGGAGCTTTGCAGTTCTCCCGTTATGCAGGATTTTGTCAAATGGGTTTTAACTCTTTCTTATGCTTTCCTAGAAACAATCTGAAAATAGCAATTGTGGTGTAGCTATGTTTCATTGCCTTACTTAAGGTTCGTGTCCAGGTATACAACTGCTTGCTCTCTGCTTTTTATTTAAGTACAGATTTGCAGTACACTGTCTTTTGTTTCTGTCTTTTAGAGTCATCTTGCCTTCATCACATGAGAAAGATTACAGTATCAGTTGTAAAGAGCCACCCATATTTTTCTTCTAAAACTTGTGTATGATTGTATTTTCCTGTTCATTATTTTTTCTCCTTTAAATTCTTGCTGTGGGAGAGATCCATGCCTGGGGATATGACTAGCACAGCCCCTGATCCTGCAAAGCTGACTCGAGAAAGACAGTAGCAATGATTATTGCTGGCACTATCAACCACGTGAAGAAAACAGCATTAAAAATGAGGGGTTCAGGGTCAGAGCTGCCAACAGACGGACACCTCCATCAACATTTTTTTAATTTTAATTTTAATTTTTTTACTTTTTTTTTTTTTTTTTTTTTTTTTTGGTAAGGTGGAAAACTGTTTTGCTTTTGGGTTTCTGCTGAATTGGTTTTCTCAGCTCATCTAACCCTTCTCTTGTGTAGGGGGACAGTTAAGAGCAGTCCACATAGAGAAGTACGTTTTACAGATGTGTGATCACTGCGTTTTCAGCTGGCACGCTTTGATTTGAACAAGAGAGTTCAAGAATGTCCTGAATTCCCTCAGTTTAAACTGAGCAACCAAAGTCTTCGTGATGGCATCTGTAACAGCATCCCTTCTGCACGGCTCACAGGTAGTCATCCATCACTCTGCACAGGAAATATCCTGCTGTGCCTTCGGAGACGTTGAGAATGTGCAAGATACTGATAACACCAGCATAGTTTATTACTTTTATCTGCCATCCCTTGACAGTGTTTTTTCTAATCTATGCACTCTTCACGGCTGCCCAGTTAGCCTTTTGGATCTGGTGGTTTCTGCTCACATTAAGTGTTGGAGTTTTCATGATTTAAGCATACTGTGGACTACATTACTTATTTGGAAAGCTTTGTGTTGTGTTTGGTCATATGCTGGGTTTGTGTATTTAAAGATGGGCTACTTAAATTTATGCTTTTCAGTAAGACTGGTTGATCAGAGAGCAAGAAATATCTCAGTAGTTCAGGATGGTCGCTGAACATTCCTAGTAACTGTTACAAACTCTGGATTGCTGAACTATGTATATATAAAAATCACACACATGCCAAAAAACCTCCAACACTAATAGAAAACCAACCAAACCATCCACAGAAAATCAAAAAAGGGTACTTCTTCAATCCTCTGCATACCTTTCTTATGAGAATTTAGATGCATAGAGTGACCTATTGGAGAAAATAAAAAAACACAACACCACATTAGCAACTGGTGTCCCAGCAGATGTATGCATCTCCATATGCTCACCATACAAATGGAAGTCAGTATTTGAGGACAGCCGGTGACCAGTGTGATTTATTGTCTCTTTTTGGAGAGGACAAGTGACAGTGTAATGCCGTCTTTCCTATGCTGCACGTCAGCTCACGCGTGAGCGCTGCATAAAGGACACAGCACAAATGCAAGGACTGAGCAGAAGGGCCCCCAACTGACACCTGGCTTAGCCACACCTCGCTGCGATTTTGCTTTATTAGTTTGTCTGCGTGATACCAGTGGCATGAGATGTAGCAATTTGTTTCAGCATTTCATGCATTTGCCTCTTTCATACTTTTTTTTCCACCGCTGCACAAGGGAACATATGCTCCTCACTGCCTGCATTAATGAGCCTTTGATGCCATTGCTAAATTAGCAGGTGGGGGAAACTTAGTTTTTTAGAAAAAAAGTTAGTTAGTTTTTTTTAGAAAATTGAGTTTTTTTCTGGAGTCAGCTGGCAAAGGTTCTATTGTATTTTAAACGAGGATCTTGATTTCTGTTAATGATTGCACACAGTATTATTTGTTACTCATTTGAAGAAGATCTTTTCAATTTTTTTTTTTTTTTTTTTTTTTTTTTTTTTTTTTTTTTTTTTTTTTTACATCAGGCTGGATGCTTAGCACTTTTTGCCCAAGTACCATAGCTTTGTGGCACGAGATTACTAAAATAAGCAGAGATTTTTTTCTTCCTGTGCCATATATTGGCACATAGAGAATTTCTACATAAATACAACTGTCTGCTTTAGAGTAGCCACATCAGAGGGTTAGGTTGTCAATTACATTATTAAAAATCAACTCACATTTTCATAGGAAAAAATATTTAAACAATTAAGACCTGTATTTTTAGTCATAGTGGGTAAGAGTTTTAGTGTCTGTGTATGTGGCACTAACTTGATGATCTTTTAATGGATTCATTCTATACAGAGAATGTTGCATTTGACATTAGACTTAAGTCTGCTTTTACCTGTTGAGATGTATAGCATAAGTTTTCACTTCTGCACTGACATTTCCATTCTTAATTCATTAGGAGCCCCTCTAGCAGAGAGGCTGAGGTATGCTTTGTGGTCCTGAATTTATCTATCACTGGTGTAACAGCAGAGCCTTGAAAGCTCCAGAGGACTGAGTTTCAAAGCACATGGCAAGCCAAAAGGTTGTCTAAAATCATGTGTCCCTGCACCTAACCCCATCACCCCAGTGTTTTTCAGTTGTTCATAGTCATATGCTTTTCAGTCTTGTTCAATAACAGGTTTGCAGACCTTTGACATCTCTATTTAAAAATGAACTGACAGCTTTCCAGCAACAGCTGGTGAAGGGCACTTTTAACTGTTCATTATGAAATGGATTAAAAAAAAAAAAAAAAGCAAAAAAGCACACATGGCTTCACATTTCATGGTTTGTCTCTAAGTTCAAACTAATATTTACTGAATTTTTTGTTTCTGTTTGACATTGAGTTAGCTTATATATAATATGTGGTTTTTACTTTACTAAACATTTCCTTTCGTGGGAAGTGTGAAACCAACAGTCTTGGCATGATTTTTTGGCTTTGTGAGTAAATTTTATAATTGGTTCAATTGCTTTTAAAATGTTTGCTACGTTAATTTCTTCAGATGCTACATCTCTGATTTTCAAAAGAATTCAAAGAGACCATGTGATTGATTGAAATTGGAAATGTTTTTTTTTTTTCAATTTAAACATAGCAAACTGAAATCTAACTAAGGGAGTCCCATTGAGATACTGTAACAGTTACTGGTAATTTAATCATTTATTTATAAATAGGTCAATTTCTCATTAATAGTCCTGGTTAAGTCTAACAACTGCATATAGACAGAAAATTGAGTTTTTTTCTGGAGTCAGCTGGCAAAGGTTCTATTGTATTTTAAACGAGGAAATAATTTCATTAGGTAAAAGGTGATGCACACACTCTTACATTCCTCAAGGCAAATTTTAAAGCTAGTTTCCATGTAAGTATCCAAACATTTCCCTAGACTGATGGCTGGCATTTTTTTGATGGTTTCAAATACACTGCATGTTTATGAAAAATCTGAAGGATTAAATCTTCAGTGATGGCACTAACCATCTTCTAAATGAAACACATTCATCTGACTGCTGTGATCTTCATCCACCACTGTCACTCTACTGAAAGCTCCCCAACTATGTCAATTTGCTTTCCAACTTTGATCCCTGACTCTCTGTTGAGTTCCCCCAGGGCAACATTCCACTTCCCCGACCATCTTGTATGTAAATTGTTTTCAAATGAGTGAATTAATCAACATTGTAGAACCTTAATTGAAAATACAACTGATGATGCATGTCAGTTCAGTCAAGTTAGAAATATATTTTAATTTTCATGTTCCCCAGAGAAATTAACTTCTCTTACTTTAACATCTCAGCCCTTCATAATCACAAAGAGCTTTTAACCTTAAAAGTGCCAACATTTCCATTGTCAAATAATAACTTTTAACTTCCCTTCTGTCAGTAACCCCTAAAACATCTAAGAAATATTCATCAAAAAGTTTCAGAGACAGCAGGAAAGTTAGGAAGAAGTTCCCAGCAGAAGATAAAATGACTAATCCTGTTTTCATTTGTAGCCTGAGATATTGAACCTTTGAATGCCATTTTGGGCATACTCCAGAATGAGTTTTCAGATGTTAGAGAGAATCTCTTTTGTAGTGGTCCTTTTGACAAACTATGGCAAAATTGGGAAGTCATGAAAACAGACCGTATATTTCTTACAGAGGAAAACTTCATCTCTAGAAAAAGTGCTCAGTCAACAGTGACCTCTTTGATTGTGTGTTGCACTGTTTGCTCCTGTTTGCTGCTCGTTCGTGCCCTTTATCAAGGATGTGCTTCGGTGGGTTCTTCCAGTTGGGAGATACCCAGCAGTTGTCTGGGGCTGGCTTCAAATAACAATCTGGTAAGACTGGTGAAAACAAATGACAAAATTAATAAGTCTTTTTTTTTATTTTTTTTTTCCTTTTTTTTCCTCTTTGCTTTTTAAAAGGGAAAAAACAATAATCTGTGTCAGCATACATCAGTCCTTGACCCTGTGAAGTGCAACTTGATTTCTGTGTTTGAAATACTACCCTTTGCATCTTGCTCACAACAAGTGTTTATTCCTTATTGTGTGCAAGTTATGTATGCAATGTAGATCGGCCAAATGCTCATGGTAGGTGTTATATTGTCCCAGCTTTTTTCTGCAAGATAATCCAATGAAAATAATAAGCATCTGGGTAGTAGCTGTGAAAGGGGCTAGCCTGGTGACTGAGCACAGAGAAATACACGAAACATTTTTGGTCAAGTATCTGACTTTCTGTTCTGTACAGTTGCACCCTTAAGTCGTTGCTATTACAATTGTTACTGTCAGCTTAACATAATTCCTTCCCCCACCCCTGTCAGGATATTAAATGAATAAAGTGGTTCATGTGACTTGAACAGCTGTACTAGGAAGGAGGTTTTTTTTTTGTTTTTTTTTTTTTGTTTTTTTTTTTTTTTCCAACTATTCTTATTTTTAAATTGAAGAGCTTATTAAAAAAGAAGTACTTCAGTAAGTTACATTTCTTAATGCTGCACATCCTTGGAACCCTAATCACTTCCAGATGGAGCAATTCATACTTCTAAGAGAGCACTAATTTGAAAGTGAATCGGGGTTTTGGGTATATGCATCTTAGAGCACCCTTGTATACTACAGAGCCAAAGCCCTTAAAAATTAAGCAATCTAGTTTTGAAAATAAGTACTTTATTTTTAAACTTTATTTAAATAGTTCCCATTAAAAATAGATTTTATTTCCTGATGCTGTTCCTGTGGTACTTGTACACGCTTGAAGCTGCAGTAAACACAGAAGACAGGAGAGTAGGAAAGGTAATTCAGTGAAATACCTTACTTCTGGAAAGGTAACCTCTGTATAAGTGAAAGTGAGCTATGTCTGCAGGTTCCATTTGAGGCATTTCATCATAACATTTGCTATGTTATTTCACCATAACATTTTCCATAACATAACGATAACACTTTCACCATTATATTTAGGTTATTTGCTATAGCATTGCTAAAAATCTTAATTTCTCCCCATACATTTTGCTTTCAAATTCTGTTTTTATATTCTCTCTTTACAGTCAATTATTTTCACTAATAACTGATTTCTGTTTTGTCTTTGGGGCTTGAGGGCATGAATGTATCATTCACCATTGCAGGATTTGGACATCCTTTCTATAAAATCAGTGGAAAATGACAGTGTCATGACTTGCTGCTTGGCCTCTTGGGCCACTTTCTTACAACAGCAAAAATTTCTTAGTGATCTACACGTTATGCACCTGCATCTTTTACCCTAACAGTGTTACACAGGCTAGTTTTCACAGCTAAAAAGGTTCAGCGCATAGTGGTGTTTCATCCTAGATGAACCTAACAGGCTAAATTCCTGTTGCTCAGAGCCATAACTGCCACGTAAAGAGGGGGGTGAGTCACTGGGGCTGAAAAGAAAAGTCTGTGCATGTGAAGCAAATACAATTCAGATGGTCGGTTAAGTCTGAAATTTTAGGTATTTCTAAGTGGGAAGTGTAATATTTGTTTCAGTGGACTGGATTTTAAAAGGTAGATGTTATAGCAGTTAGTGTCACTTCTGTTTCATTGCTTATTGGAGGAAACAAAAGCAAAGGGTAATTTACCTAACACGTAAGAGAAGTCCAGCAAATGCTAAACTGCATTTACTTTGCTGTACAGAAATGTGTAAAATGCCATAATGCAGAAGGACATTTCATGTTGGGGTGAGCACAGGGTAGGCATGGGAAAGACCATCATTTTGCTTGTTGTGCTTGGAAGGAAAAAGCTGAAGCAAAAGGGGGCCTGGGCAGTACTGCAAGAAACCATGTTGGGAGGACCAAATGAACCATGCCATATTAATGGAGACGTCGATAGCACAATAACATCAAATCCATTTCATCATTTTTTAAAGCTCATGACTTTTTTTATTTCTGTGGTGATTTCTTGGATGGCCAAAGGCAGATTCCAAACATAGCTCCAGTCCCAAATCCCATACTTTTGCCATCCCTAGAGATGTGAACTACTGACACTGAAACCCACCACAGACATTGTGCTGGCTCAGTGCTTTGAACAGCTATGTTATGGCTTGAAAGAATAAAAGAAAAAAGCTGCTGCAAAGTGTTTGTGATTTTCAGACCAAGTGCTTTTTGGTGCTTTCAAACGTGCATTGTGGTCGCTTTTTCTTGGAGAGAGAGGTTTTATTTAATAAGTCCCACTTAGAAAAGGTGCATTTTACCATCTTTTATGCTTGTCTGAAGTTATTTATTTTGAAGATACTCTTGAGTCCTGAAACACATATTTTCATTGTATATTAGCTGTGTTTTCTCAGTGTTTTCTCCTTATCCACAGCCTCAGTAATTTATCCGAAGATTCGTTTTGTTACATATGGAGAGATTTTAATTATCTATAAATTTTCTTTCCTCATTTTCTTCCTACAAATTGCCATATAAAAACTAATTCTGTATATGAATGGGCCAAAGTATAGTGTATGCATTTCTCAATACATTTAGGAAGTAGTTTCTCTGTGATTAAAGGCTAAGGAGGTTTCCTACTATGACGTGCATTTGGTATGGTATGTTTTAATGATAATGAATATTAGTAAATAATTTCTGAAAGCTACTGCTCCTGATATTACTGCCGGCTATGACTTCATAAACTTCATGTACAGTTACTGGTATGTACAAATTGGGCTTTTTTCTCAATTTTAATTTTTTAACTGTAACTTGCATGAAGCAGGCAAGATTTGTGATGATTCTGTTGCTGCAATAATCAGGATAAGGAAAATCAGTAAAGGAAAAGAACAGAGCTGCAAAATATTGTCATTAAGGAAATAACCAGCACATCATGAAAGCAGATAAACCCATGGTGTTACGTTTGACAGTCTCAGGTTATTGGAAAACCTCTAATTATTGGCTTATTGTTGAAAGCTGCTTTCTATCAAAAGTCTATAGCAAAACACAAGTATGTGCTGTGACGTATACTTGCCAAATGTGTTTATAAAAGCTGACATTGTAAATGATTTAAAGTAATAGCAGTTTTTTTTCTGGAATGGGTCATACTCGTGGGACACAACATTTTATAGTCAAGTGTGTTGGTTCAGCTTAGAATTTACAGGCTTGAAAATTTGCTATTGCTCATTTTATGAAAGCTATATTACAAATGAAAGCCTATGCATTCATGTGATACGCAAAGTCTAGGCCTGCCTTGCCAACTGGTCAGCTGCCAGTTTTAAATTATACTGTAGGTATTTTTGTGTAGAATACGGATAACATACTGCAATTTCTGTATTTAATTTATTAAAGTACAGTGCAAAGCAATATATAGTCAGCATTTGCGCACTTTAACTGCACAGTAGGCATATGCTTTTGTTCTAAATGTAATCAAAATTACGGTATCTCAGATACCACTTAGTGAAATCTGCTGGCAAATGCAACAGTTTTTCTTGTGATGGCTATATTTTCACATGTCTTAAAACTAAATGATGTTGCTGTAGCTGCTGATTTTTAAGGCAGTTTTCTTTTGCTTGCCATGTGATGCACAGCTGCTTAGTGAAACAGGTAACATGCTAACAGTCATGGTGCCCCCAGTTTTCAGGTCTATCCTAATTACATAGAGAAAGAAATCAAAATCATTATGCAAACACTCTTCTCCATACTTCTAGCATCTGCTCCGGAGTTGGCCACGGCTAAGTTCACAGGTAGTCCCATGCCTCAGATTGAAGTGCCTCAGTGTATTTTGGCAGCAGTTCTTTTGTGCCAAGAGAAACATCCCACAGTCAAGGGTACAGTCAGCATATAGTCTCTTGAAAGATCATTACAGCATACAATATGTGGCTTAGTATAGTTTTAAAAAAATTCACATGCAAATTGTCCATTTGGATTCAGTACAGGTAGAGAGAGTAGAAGATTATTGCATGATGCCAGGCCTTTTTTCTTTATAAATTAGCTTAAAATTGATGCAAAGTTATCTTTGAAGATTCAAATGCCAATTAAAGCAATAGCAACATAATCAGTCATTACAGCATACTTTATTTTAATGAACTGAACAGCTTAAATCTTCTTTTTCATCTTTGACCACACCTCCGTATCTGAGATGTCAGACTCGCAAATGGCTTTCAAAAGCTGTGCCTAAATTTTTAAGGGACAGAATCCTTTCTCTGTTTTAGCTGTTCCTTAAGAAAATCTGAGTTTAATGAAAAACACTTGTGCAGTTTGGTAACTGTCATTGTCTGGTCTCAACTGCCTATTAAGAAGGGCTTGTTTCACTTTCCACCTTTCTTTAAACTTAGCTCGGTATTCCATTAGAGAGGGTATGAGCCCTATCCAGAGAAGAAGTTTTACCCTGTGGTCCTGACACACAATAAAAAAATACATATCTTTTGCAGTCAGGGCAAATTTTGGGTTCTGAGCCAAAATCTGTGGGCTTCTCTGGACACTGGATAGTGAATTAAAATCCCAAATGTTTTCATAGCTATAACCTTGAACAGTTGTTTTGGGAAAGATACCAATAAATATAATGTGTCCACTGGGAAGAGACAGAGCATTTTCAGATTTATGAAGGGGAAAAATCAATAGTCTCCCTGAGGCTGTATAAGTCATGAGTAGTACCAGTAGTTTTATGCAAAGTTGACAATATCATGAAATATAAACCCTTGGTTTGGAATTTTACCAGAAATTAAAGTGGCATTAAAAAGAAAAGTAAATGTTTTGGCATACGTATTAAGAAGGTGGTTTGTATTTCTTATCATTTCACACTGTAAATTCCTTTCAACCAAGCAATAAAAGACAGTTCGGAAAAGATTTAGGAAGAGTTTGGATCTCAGTCCACATCTTTCCTCTGAATTATTTCTTTTTTTTGTTGTTTTTTCTTTTTTTCTTTCCCTGATTAAGTATGTCTCTGAGGAATACTCATTCTGTAAATGGCAGGTCACTCATACTGTTCTTTGGCAAACTGGTTGTAATGGAATTAGGAATAGATACTGGTTTTGAAAAGGTTGCACATGCAATTTGATTATGATAGCATTTCATTGCCAATATTTGCATGTAAATACACACTAGTTTTGTTAAGTCATTTGTTCCCAGGCCTCCCTTGATGATTGTCCTCTTTTGCACTTGTTGGGTTATTTTCAATGTGTTTATTTATGTATTTATTTATTTTTATTTTTGTCTCTACAAAGTGAAAAGCAAAAGAAACTGCACTGAAATTAATATATATATATATTTGAGGAGAGGGATGAATTCTTTTTGAGGCAGAAAGAAAAGCAGTTTTTTACATAAAACAGATCAGCAAAAGAAATTCAATACATGAGTAGTAAGAATTGCACTTTTGATCTGTGCATACTAGAAATTGTACTTCTGGCTTTAAAGTATCGCTTCCATAAAGCTGACCTGTACTTGCGAGTGAAGCAGAGGGAAATCAATTCAGTATCGAAAACATTCTGGTTCAGCACCATCCTTACGAGTGCAAGTCTACGTGCTAAATACCTCATCCTGTTACTGCCCCGTCAATATTTCTAGAATGATATTTTTTCATGTAGCAGAATACACTGTACTATGTCCAAAGAGCAGTGATGTCCACAGGTGTTTCCTTGCTGGCTGGTTTTATCAGTGTGTTGGTGAGGAATCTGGGATGACTCCCTGATGTGCTCAGACACATGGTGAATGTGGGATGTTGTTTGAAGGCAGTGCACAGATTGCATTGTGGAGGTTTCATATTTGTTTTTCTTCAGTATATTACATATTTAGATACTGCAGTAAAGGTCACAGGAAAAAAAATATCAGGATGTTTTTGTAAATTGAGTAGTCAAGGCATTATAGTTCTGCTGCCCCAAAACAGAAAATGTGTTGTTGCTACTGAAAAATTGAGAAGCTTAAGAGTATGGAAGGCTTTTTTCACTCCATCTACAGTGAAAAAGGATTGAAGGAGATACTTATGGGCTGGGAGGGAATCCTGCTTGCTCCTTGCTCATCGTGATAATGGAGGTGTAAATACGGAGACCTGTGTAATCTGCACTGGCATCTGTGCAGCAGCTTTCTGGCTGAAGCCGCAGGCTGGGTTGCCTAACTCACCACCAGCTGCCTCTTCCCGCACTGGCCAACACACGCGGGCAGCTGCTTCCCAGCACTGCCTTTCCCACCAACCTTTGAGGTGGGTGAGGATAGCTTGGCATCAGGCGTCTTGGCCCCCATGGGCCCAGCCAGCTGTGCTCTGGTGTGCTCAAATAAGGTTGATCGAGCAGGGCTCCGGGCACAGTCCTCTTCTTTGTGGGGCCAGCTCCTTCCAGCGCAAGCGACGTAGCCTGCCCATCCTTTCTGCCTCTGCTTCGCACAGGGAAGGAGCCAGGAGCTTTGCACCTTCGGCTTGTCTCTGTTCATGTCAGGAAGATTGAATTGTGCTTTGGGCTTTGCTGTAAACAGATTACCTGCACGTAATTTACAAAGAAAAAAAGAAAAGGTTTTAGCTGTTTGGGACGCACACAAAGTTTGGATATGCATAAGTGGAAATAAATTTAAACATGCAGCTCTCCAAAGTAAACAGATATGACTGTGAATATACACAGGGAAGAGATCAGCTGAGCTTTACATAGTCATTTTTCAAGTTAAACATGCTTTAATGTAAGCCATAAATTTCATCATATGAATATTTTTATGAGCTGCATTTCATCCATTTATTATGCTGGAGTTCCAGATAGTGACAAGGGGTAAATATTGTGCCAGCTCAGCTGCATGTTGAGACACCAGGCGCCTTCTCTCTCCTACATGTTGTTTAAGCAAGGCTAACAAATTATCTGTATCATTTCAGACATTATTCAGGGAGGTTTTTATTTGACCGTGCGGCTGCCAAGATTTCTTGTGCATGTCCAGGCGGTGGATCTCTGACTTTCATTCCAGGAGAATGTTCTCGTTCTGAGGCTTCAGACGTGGGGGTGATGGCAGCTTCACAGGACTTTCACCTGTCTGGGGGCAGATCTTGCTTTTAGTGAGGTTGTTGACTCTTGGCTTGTAAATCAAATTAACAGTTTCTGAATCTGTAATACTGTGGTGCTTGTGAAGCAATTAAGTACACCGAAAGTAAAACACATTAGAGTAATTTGCGATAGATTTTAGACAAATTACTGTGCTTATGCCATATAAATGCACCTGTGTTATTGAAAAAAATAGTTCTGTTCAAATAAGAAGCAGGGTTGTGAAAGAAACCTCTGCCATAGCTTGTCTGGGGCAAAAAATCCCAATTCTCTAAAGATATTAGAGTGAATGCATGGAGTCCACTGGGGAGGCTGTGGCACAGAAAGGCCTACGTTCATGCTGCCGGCCCCTGGGGGCTTATCTGAGGGATCTGACATCAGGTATCAGCAGGTGTGAGAGAAGGAGGTCCACAGGGTACTTCCCTCCCTCCCTCCTGAGGAGGGACAGCTCAGCTGGTAACTGAGGCATTGGTGTTGAGTGTCTGATGGTAGGGTGGGAAAAAATGTAGCCTGTAAATCTGGGCAAAATAACGTTTCATGAGAAAACTGTTTTGTTCTCTGTTCAAGAGGATGGTAGTACGTGTTTGGGAGGGGTGGGAAAAACAGACGTGTTTAGCCAAGCTTATTTTCTGTAATCATTAAGGGAGAATAGGATATCTTTTCTAATACAGCACCCACCCTGGAAAGATGTCTTATGTGTAGTAAAGGCAGAGATAAGTGGAAGAAGCTAATTTGCAAATTATTTATTATCTACTATACTGATTCTTTATATATATATGAATTAACATAGTGTATATTTATAAGGTAGCTTTAGTATTTGTCCTAAATATAAAAGCCTGAGAAGTAAGGATCTCTTTTGAAAGTTTTGCTGCACAAAAGTATACCCTGGCACACTCCAAGAGTCAGTGTAACTCCCCAGATTTTCTTGTGCTATTTCAGTCTTATTGGTATTTTCATCACTAACTTAAAACTGATCAAGGAAGGCAAGTCCTTGCAGCCATGAAATAAAGTGCTGAAGCAGGCATTGCCTTTGTGAGTGCTGTACCATGGCAACCCTATCTGCGGCATGTACCAAAGCATTGCAATTTGAATTTTGGTAGATGAAGGAATAGCTCTAGCATTAGCTGACCTTAATCTGCAAGTGGTATGGTGCTTTGAATGTGAAGTGACCTTGTTTGCCAGGCATAGCACCCCCTTGATAGCTGCATAGTAGCTCTCTAATACTTTTATTTTCCAAGCATAATGACATCTCTTACCCCTGTATTGATGACAAAATTGTCACGTTTCTAGAGGAGAAATTCTACAGTATTGTGTAATCTTTTTTTTCCCTGGCTTCACCCAGAAAGAGATTATATTTGTTTTAAAATGTCAAGGTAGCAAGAAGCTGACACATTCTGTAAATTTAACAGTAAGTCCCCCTCTCTCCCTACACCACCCCAAACAATTTTATTTATTTATTTGTTTGCTTGCTATTCATTTTGTTATGCAGGGAAATCCACTGTTGGCTTTGGCCATTGCAGCCTCTTATGTCTTCGACTAGTGCTGTGCTGCTTAAACATTTTGTCATACCAATTCAAATAAAAATTATATGCTGAATTGGAAATGTTTTATGGTCCTTACAGTGGATAAAATGTGTTAATTTGTGTAAATGCTCTTCTGAGAGCAGATGCTCACACTGAAAGCATGCTTATCTTAAAAGCTGCATGTCTTTCATTCTGGCCCTCTTTTATATGCACAGTTTATTTTTTTAATACATCTTAATATTTGAGAAGAGTTTTTAAAGGAGACATTTGAAGCTAAGTGAAAAAAACTAGCTTTTTCATAAATATTCATGGTTTCACAGAAAATGTTGTAACTGAATTGCTATTTTCTTTTGAGGTTTTGTGTGTTCTTCCCCTTCCGCCCCCCCCCCCTTTTTTTTTATGCTTCATTTCATTGCTATAGATTAGCAAATTAAGAATGCTAGGTTGGCCGAGTCATTATATGTTTGACATGTCTGGTATGTGAAGTGTTAGTCCGCTCACTTTTGTCACAGAAGTTTTATGTATCTTAATAATGTGTAATAACACACAAAAATGCATTAAGCAGCGTTAATATGATGGGCTATTTACTTTCAAGGTTTACAATATAATCTGAAGTACTTACTTTACCTGTGTGTCATAGTGAGTAGCTTATAAACAGAAATATATGCGAGTAGCATTTGAGGTCAATAAACACAATATTGCATTATATGTTAATTATGTTATAAAGGATAATTTTGAAAGAGTGCTTTTTGGAAATACTTCTGTTTGAATGCTTACTATTGTAAAAAGACTTACTTCAGAATTCAGCTGTTCTAAAACCAATGGTCACTTAATTTTAGCTAGACAACAGCTTGGTTCCCAGTCACAGATATGAAAACTGACTACTGCTGATTCAGGGGAAGTTGCTTTTGTTTAATCAGATTCAATAATTCTGATCATGGAAGAGAAGTCATCTAACTCTTTCCATTTTTAGTAGAACCTCTCTTGATAGAAAGAATTTGGTAGAAGTGAAGGTAAAGCAGAAATAAATACATGGTACAAACAGCTGGACAATACTATTGCAAATACTGACCTGTTAGAAAAACACAATGGATCACATGCAGCAATATACACTGATACATTTTCCTTACAACAAAATACAGGCATATATAATGTTATAAACATTAAATATTCATTTTTCAGGTTTTCAAGTCGACACCTGTGGTAAATCGGTACACTGTATAATACATAAAAGATGGACTGTGTAGTGTGATAAGAGTAATGAATTTCACATTTCCTGCTACGAAACCCACAGAGCCTGGTACCAACTGATCATAAATAAATGCCCAGTCAACAGCAATGTCAGTCCCTGCAACAAGAACATCAGGGTAAATAAATCAAATGTTGTTTAGGACATTTTTCTCAGTAGGAAAGAAATACACAAGTGCTTTCCGGATGTTATTCACTGCTGATTATTCACTGCACACTTTTATTCCATCTCATTCACTGAATTCCAATGTGTTAGACATTTAAAATTCAGGCAAATGTTGGAGAGAGGGTAAAAATGGCAAAGGACTAGGATATTCAAATCTCACTGGAGAAGTGAGTATATAAAGCAGAAAGCTGGCAGCGCACTATAATAGCAAAGACCTGTAGTCCTTTTTCCCTGGTCAATAGCTTAGTCAAAAAGACAGCTTTGCATATATTACAAAGATATCTTTTAATAATGTATTTCCCTTTTTAGAGATTTACCCTTCTTCTTCCCCTGTGTTTCTGTAGCATTTTTCACCATGTGCAATTTGCATTCATGTTACGTATTCCTCTTGGAGTAACATACAATCATGCTGTCATTTTCACACCTAAGGCTCATCAGTGGCTTTCTGTGGGACCAAGGCATGGGGAATGGCTTCTTAAGTCCCAAACTCAGTGTAGGATCCATGGGATTGGAAACTTGTTATGTAGAAATATCTGTTTTATTTGTTTTTTTATTTTTTATTTTTTTTGCCATACCTCCATAAGTTTCTGCCACTGTGTCTAGGAAAGCTAATTACAGGGTCCAAAAATAATTCAGACAACTTCTTGTCCTTCCAGTTCTTTATTTTGAATATGGCCTTGGGACTGGAAAAATCAGTGGTTCATCTCTGGTCATATTAGGACAGCAATGAAATGAGAGGTCTTGAAGAACTGAGCTATAGTTAAAGGTGAATATAAAAATATAGTCTGTGTACATGGAAAAGAATGTGCTTTTATGTTTATATGGAGCTATGCTGACATGAAATAAAAGTTGATACAAGTCATCCCTAGAAGCAAGTAGTTTTTAAAAAGTTAAAGTTTGCCTATGGACATTAAATGCAAGCATTACATCCTCAGGGCTTGTGGTGCTTGTATCCCGCTGGCATGGCACTTAATGATCAAATCCAGAATGATTCAGATTTCTTCCTCTGTTGCAGATGAGCCACAGGGGAGCACAAGACTATTGTGGTTAATTCTCAATTTTGGCCATGCATGTATATATATTCTCATTGTTTCTTTTCCGCAGAATTCTTGTTTAGTGCCTAGGGTGTTAAGATTTCTCCTCTTTCCCTTTTTTGTTAGCATGGCTAAAGCTAGCAGAGAGCCTAAGTGATGAAGAGCTTCTGAAGTGAGTTACATATGTGAAAAGACACACCAATGATAGCTATGCCCTCAACTCTCCCCTCTTTCAATGAACAGACCAAATTATACAATCAATGCATATTAATGCTTCCTTCTACTTCATTCAAGTGCTTTTTGGTAATAAAGGTCCACAAACATTTATGTGAAACACATATAAAATTTCTCAGGCTGTTCATGCCCTGCTGCAACACTACCTAGTGAAAGGGTGTTTCACAACATCCTTCCTCAACATTCAGGAATGCCCAGAATTAATAATGCCCATATGGCATCTACTTTATAAGATTCTTTTTTATGTGAAGAGTCACTTCAAGTGACTGCTTATCCCAGCTACCCATACGTGTAGTGTGGTGGCCCAGACTTTCACACAAGATCATGATCATAAAATTTGCCAAGTTTTATATTATAAACATCAGTTTTAGGCCAAAATTCCTTCAAACTGGATGACTCTTCAGATTGTTTTCCTGGCTGTTTAAGTTGTAGTTCCCGAATTGCTGAAATGCATAACTGTGTCATGACAGAGTGGAGGCTCCTTTTCTTGTTACTTTGATTGTGTGCAGTATGCATCCGTGAAGCAAATATAATAAAGACTATGTGGCCTAGCTCACTGTGAAAGCCAGACCTGTAACCTTTTATAATGTTAAAAACTACAAGCCTCTAGAAGCTACCAGTCTGAAATATAGTATAAAAATATCTTCGACTTCTTTCTGCTTGGATTCACAGTTTCCTGTTAGCTGGAAGCTTAAGTTCCATCAGCTCTATTTGAATTTAGAGCAGGAAAGAAACATTTCCCCAAAGCCAGTAGATCTGTGCTATGGAATAGATGTAGCTTATGGACTCCCATAGCCTGTCTAATCAGCACTAATGCTGCCTCTGTAGCACAGTCCACTGGATGCCAGAATAAAATAATAATAATAATAACACTAATAATAATTTCAACTTCCAGTACAAGGCTTGAATATTACAGTGACCCTTAGGTAGATGACAGAGCTAATCTCTATATTTCAGCTATGTTGGTAGTACAGGTCAATGTAACATGAGATAAGTAAAATTGCTTATCTTTTCTTATTATTGAAAAATAGATAAGTAAAATGATTAGTCGTTGTTTAAATACAAGTTAATAGCTAAATAAGTACTAGTAAAGAGTAGGCATGTGAAAATTTTAAAAAGGTTCTTGAAGTGACTTGAAAATTCATTGCAGTCATTCTTTCAATCACCATCGTCTTTTGTGTACTTCAGTGATGATAAAACATTTATTATTAGACTGATAATCATAGTTTCTGTAGCAATATGTCCAAATCTTTTTTACACTGATTATTTCTGAATGGAGGAAAAAATCTGGATGTTTGCTCAGTTTTAACTCTTATCTATGGTGAATAAAATTAAATTTTAAACTGACCTGGCTGAAAAACTATTTAGAAATTGATATTTCTAGATTAGCCACTTCTGGATTTAGTGTAATATTTTGGTGCTGTGTGAATGGAAATATGTTTCAAGATTTGAATTAATAGCTACATGCTAACCAGTATCTCGACTTGTGAAAGTTTTAGTTTCTGTTGTGTAGGGTCAAAATGATGCTTTGTAAGAAAGAGTGTCAACTGCCAATAATTAGTTGCATAGTCATGGGAGAAAAGACAGCGGTAAACGGAAGAACCAAATATATTCAGCAGGTAAATGGATGTTCAAAAAGATGACATTTGATGCTAAATTGAAGGAGTAATCATAAACTGGAATAGTCAAAGTGATAAGAGAATCAAAATAACATAGATAGCAATATTCTGGATGTATATAAAAGAAATGGTAGCAGATAGTTGGAAGTAAGGATCCTTTTGCCTAAATAGAAGATACTTAGGACCTGACTAGGAAACCTAAAAACTGAAGCAGTTGAAGAGAACAGCTATTAAAAATTCTGCAAGGGGGGAATATGACTGTGGAAGAGACTACTGGGAATGGGAGATATATTGAAAAACAAGAAAAATATGTACTACAGATGACAGTGGAGCACTGGACATGTCACTGATAGCTGGAAGAAGATGGGGTTCAGTGAGAAATTGGAAAAATTGAATGTTTTTTTTGAATTTTTTTTGAGATGCTGGTCGACTAGCCAGGGTATAATTGCTGGAAATACATAAAGTGGCAAGATGAAGGAGAAAGGAGATATAAAGGTGTAGTGTTGGTTTATTCTGCTCTAGTATGGCACATGTAGAATTAATAAACGAAAAGGAAATCATGATATAAAATGGAAGAACAAGTCATACATAAGTTAACACATTTAAAGGACTTGATCTGGTTGGTTTAATGTGTTTAAGAGCTTAGTGTATATCCTGATGCGACTCAGATGAAACACTCATTGATGTGTGCTAAAAGAAAATAGATGAAAGACTCTCAAATTTTCAAGAAGGTATTATTTTTTTAGCTGTGAAATCTGACTGCCTATGCATAAAGATTTCCTGTTAAGTGAAAACAGAACAAGGGGAAATGGAGATAAGATCTCTTCCATAAAACTATTGTATCAAAGCTTGCAAGCCATCTCTTCCTTTCATGCTTGTTTAGAGATTCTGATTCTGAGAGGAGACCTTGGCCCACAGGATGCTGTCACCCTTTCTTTTTGTAAATAGTCTGCTGTAGTTCTTAAGGGAGAAGTAGATTGGAAGTAAGCGTGGCCATACAAGTAAATACCTGACACCACTGCTACTAGCCACAGAATGAAACATGGGAATGCATTACACTTCGGCGATAAATGGTCAAGGCTTTAGAGCTTTAGTATCCCCCCCATATGCTGTCATTCCCATCATACACTTTAACCCCTTTATGCCATGACTTGTGGTTTTGTACTGTAGGACACGTTGACAATAGAGCAGCTGTCACTTGCTGGCTCTGCTAGCAGTATGTAATCAGAAATGTAACTGGAAACAATGGCAGAGTGAGTGGTGCTGCTCGCAGGAAACAATCCTGACTTCTATGCCTGGTTTATTGGCAGAGGAAATACTGTAAGAATTAAGGAATTTTACATTTCATAATATCACTCTGTTTTTAAAACTTTAGGCCACAGAAAATCAGCCTTGATTTTTGGATAATATGGAAATATTTGTATATATTGTGTGCACATTTTCTTTTATGTTTTAAGGAGAGGAAGAGGAACGCAGATATTTGCTTCAAAAGTATCTTAAGCTACTAAGGTGCTGAATTTTTTAGTCAGTACTGACTTCTTTACCCACAATCTCCGCCCAGATGATCTTAGTATCTAGTTTAGATATGAGGTGACACAACAGAGAATAAGAAAACATCAGGCCTGGGAAAAAGGGAGGACATTTACATAAAGTAAATGAAGCTCTTTGATTGCACTTGGTTACACAAGATAATGTGTTAGTGTGGTCATTTATTTGGAGAAGGATTTTATGTTTTTGTTTATGAATAGATTTAAAGAGCAGAAGACTAATGCTATGGCTCAAACTGTTCAAACTGAAAGAGAGGATTTGGCCTAATACAGTTTGATAGAAGCATCTACTAAAATCATTCAGAAGGCTTTTTCTGAATTCCTTTGATCATGTAGCTTTCAAAACATAATCAACCTGCTCTTTGGTTCTAAAGTAGGGCATTATCAAAGAACATGTGCTGCATAGCATCTTGTGTCCCTACAGTCAACCAACTGCATTACTCATCCTTCTCTTGGAATGATGCAGCATTGTCCAGCGTAGTTTGAGTCAATTTTTCTTGTTTGCTGTTTAAATCCTTAACATGTTACGTTAATGCTAAAAGAGACACCCCCACACTCTTGAGAGACTGTAATGCCACTAGCTCTGGGGATGGCATTCCCCGGCTGTGAGAAGTGCAGTGCCACCTGCATGGAAAAGTGAAGGTGTTGTAGCTGCCTCTTGTGTGTCGTTGTTCTTCTTTGTTTATAAAGCTCTTCTCTCTGCATTGATCCTTTTTCTATATGTTTCTGCACAGCCTGGTGCGCAGTAGACCTAAACACATCTTGGTGACACAGCTCTCCTTCTCTTCCCATCCCCTGGGTTGTGTCCAGCCTCTTGAGAAAAGAGGTGGTTACACTCCTTATCGCAAACACAGTGAACTTTTTCTTAAGCAACTAGGTTGACTCTTGTTTGTATGTTGTGCAGTTGGAAATCATAGCCATCTGCAGTAATGACCTCTGTGTCTTGGATGTTTAATTCATGCATTAAATAGAAAGCTTTTCTGTGCTTGCTCCAGTTTTGTGATCTTACCACATGAAAGAGATTCTTTGCACTCAAGATCCTGCTGGCATTGATCCATAGTCTTTATCTGGGCACATAGTTGCTCTAGGAGAATACAAGAGTTGGAAAGCTCGTCCCTTAGTAAAATCCAGACTAGCAGGTATGTTTGTGTTCCTGGTGGATGTGTTTGTCTGATTGCCTGGGTGAGATAGTCGGTTTGTAGATAGAGTCTTTATCCAACATTCAAGCTTGTTTGCCAGAGATAGCTGATCCAGCCTGTCTCCAAAGTAAATGAAATGCTTTTCATTTCTTTTCAGCAATAGGAATTTGGGATTTATGGAATGTTACATTGGGCTCAACTCTGGAAGTAATCCAATATAAGTTTTATAATTTGTAAGAGAGAGCATGCAAACAAGATATGGGTGATTTGGAAAGCACTGCAGCTATTTTGATCAGGAAACAGGACAGCTATGATGGGAGTATTCTGGCAAATTTCAGGAACTACAAAGACATTTATTTATGCTAACCTACTATGCCATTTATCACTTAACAACTAAAAATCAAGGATTAATCAAACATATCAGCTGAGATGTGATTGTACAGTACCATAAATCTGATGCTGGGTTCCTGGCTCTGCTGGCTGGAAACCATGGTGGCTTTTCATCTCTGAGGTAGGGATGGCTCAGGACAAGAGGCCTTTGACAGGGAAAGCCAGTGGCCTTCACCTCAACCTCCATTGTGTGTCACTTGCATTTATATGCAGCTTTTCCACGCATCAAGACCTCTCTGACCCAAAGGGTTTTGTCTCTTTTTCTAGAACTTGTCTGTTTGAGCATGTCCAGAGGGTTGTTACCTCCTGAGTGCTGGTCCATTCAAGCCTCTTCAGATGAGCATTACCTATTTGCAGACAGGGTCATAGTCATAGAGTTTCTCAGGGTATTGCAGACCTGAGTATGATGATTGTAGTCTTGATTTTTTTTTTTTTTTTTTTCAACTGTGCTAAATAAAATATTTCAGTTCTTCCCTTATGATAAGCTCCCGTGTGGCGTGTTGAAGGCAAACAAGATGTGTTCCATGAATTGGCTGCAGTTGAACAGGGATGGCCCTGAAATGGTATGCCCCTTGTTTCACCTACATCAGATAGCATTATAAAGGAATTTAACTGCAGCGTCAGGTCCTTTCTAACTGAAGGGATATCACTTGGACTCCTCTCCTTGAAGACTACCCACACATTTTCTTTGAGATCCAATCATGACATCCCTCACTGAGGAGATACCTGTAGGGTAGCTGAGCAGGTGCCTTTGTAGTCTATTTGACTGTCCAAAGTCATCAAAGGTGTGAACTTTTTTCAAAAGCATTTTGCCTGTGTTTGTTTTATAATTGCATGTCTTCCTAGATTATAACATAAAAAATAATCTTCTGCATGGTCAGGACAACAAAACCATGCCAATGTCAAGTTACTTGACTACTGAGTCTCATCACTGAAAAGCAAATTTACTTTTCTTCAGTTATTGAAATGTCTTGCTTCACTTGACTGATTGACAGAACCTGCTCAAGTCAGGTCACTTTTTTTCTCCCTAGTTTGATTCCCTTCAGGCCAGTATGTAACAAGGCTGCAGTAAGCCATTAAGAAATAAGACAAAGTTTTATGAAAGTCTCCCTGATGGGCCATCACTTGATTTGGCTGAAGAGATCCCCTCTGTTTTGCTGCCTCCAAAGTGTTTGGTGCAAGCACACACTGGGCAAGACATGGAGCTCCACACAGTCCCACCTGAGCCTCTTAATCAAAGGGAAACTGCAGCACCTGTCTCCGACTGAACAAAATACAAATCAAGTTTTATCTAAGTTGTGAAGAAGTTCTGTCATTTCTGCTTTCTTAGTTCAAAGAAATGGGGGTTAAATTTCAAAAATGTCATTTATGTAATCACTCAGTGTAACTTTTTTTTTTTTAAGAGATGGATGCTGTATATGTGACAACATCATTATATATTATATAGATAAATTATAGTCAGGGAGATCTTCCCTCATGTGGACTTTTTCCCTTTCTGAGGTTGTAGCATGTGTTATAGAAGTCTAATGCAAAAGTATAAGAATTCAGAATACAATATTGCTTTCCTATTGTAAAGTGCTGACAAAAGTTCTCTTCATTTCCCTGCTGTAGGATAAAATATGAGAATATTCACTGAGGAGTGAAGAAGTGTGTTTATTTACACTGTGCTGTTGTGTCAGTCACCGAGTATTATTGAAATGTTGCAGGAATTTGGAGAAGTTTCCAGTCATTCTGTGTTTAACAAATGCTCTCTATTAAAATATAATGCTTCTTGGTTATTATTAAATGTCTCAGGGTGGAATGATTGAGTAAATCAAAATTGCTATTTTCCCAATAGGGTCCTTTGAGAATTTCTGAAAGGAAGCGAATCTTCTGTGAATTGATGCACTGCCATATATTTAGTTGTTCAGTACTCAGTTCTGTGTATGAACATAAAATTAATAAAATCCACCCTCTGTAATGATTTTTCACAGGATCGTTGCTTCAGTGAGGTTGTGTCACCCTAAGATACGAAGGCACTATGTCTTACACAGTAAATATTTCCATTGCTTTATAAAGAAATCTAACCTGCTCAGTGTTTGCATGTTATTACCCAGCTCACAGCTGTTTATGAGCAATACTGCTGTCTCAGCGCTGGGAACAAACAGGTTCAGGCATGCATGCGAATGACATGGGTTCATTCCTGTCTGTTTTGCAAGCCAGAATTGTGGAAGTACCTCCCATTCTTGGCCTGACAGTTTTTCTCTGTAGCAAGCTTCATTTTCCCAGACAGATTGTTGTCATGTAGTAATAAGCCTCCAAAGAATATAAAATATGTGCTCCCATGGTTGCATATTTTCTAGTTCAAAAGCTTCTTCTTGTGGCAGACCCAGGTATGACAATCTGAAGCAATCTGAGATCATCTGCTATGCTGTTTGCATGTCCCCACCCAGAATACACATCTACTTTGTTGTGTTATAATAAGTGAGTTGGCTGAGATCTGGTTATTAAAGTATAGGTTTGGATGGATAGGCTTCTTGATATACAACTGATTTTCCTTCCTTAGTAAACCAATCCTAATGGCTTCTTCAGAAGTAGAGCATAATAAACTAGAAAACAAATATATATATTTATATATATACAGCATGCTGCTCAAATAAAATTGTCTTTCAGAATGAAGTGGTTTTAACATGCAAAGTTAGTCTAAGCCACATGAACTGCACACGGCAGTTGGGGCCCTCTCTGTCATACATGCATTCATCATGTTTTGCTATAATTTCCTTGAGCAGAGTGAGCTCTCTAAGAAAGTGGTCTTTAGAGGCTCACAGATGTCCTCTGTAGTTTTTGTTACAGGAAAAAACGGGTTCCTCAGATACCACTCTTTTTTTTTTTTTTTCCAGGTAATAGACATTATCTCTGGCATAAATGGACACCTGCTAACGTGTCTCTTATCCTTGTGATCAGAGCAGCCTGTTTCTCTTAATGCCTCTCTGACATGCGTGGTTTTCTTGATTGCCTAACAGATGGCTTTCCATCCCAGCTTCCTGCTTTTTTTGGTCAATATGAAGGAGGGAGAAGGTGTCTTGAATCCTCTCCATGATGTTTTGATTCCTCTCAAGCCACAGCTGGACAACGTAAGGTTGTCAAATTAAATATTGAAAGATAGGTGGTGACATTTTTTCTTATTTTTACTTAATCACATAATAAGTCTTGTATGTACATTCCACTTGTGCACACTTGGCTGTCCACAGCCAAGTAAAAGTCGCAGACACTTGGCTTTGTGAATCTGAGTACTTTGCCTTTGGACAATTTGCCAAATTCCGGAATGGAAAACAGCTAGGTGATTGTAATGACAACATCCCATATCAGCTGAATATAATTTTTAGCATTAATTATCCATTTTTGAAAATGAAATTTCCAACAGAAATTTATTTTCTTTTACAATATTTTGCAGAAATGCTTTACGTTTCTCAGTTTAAAAAACAAATATTCAATAAAATTGAAGACACAATGGGTGTTTGTATTTCTGTAGTTTCAGAGAAAAACTCAATGACTTTTTTTTTTTTTTTTTTTTCCGATTCTACAGTGCTTTATTTTTACACTGTACCTGTGATTTAGGCCCCTTTCTCTTCTTTGGTAGAAAACAAAATTCACAACTTCAGTAACTTGGCAATGTTGTTCTTATTTTGTCACCTATTTGAAAGTGTGAAATCATTTTTGGCAGGAAAAATATTTCTTGCTATAAGCCAGAACAAATAAGCATGAAACTTCACATATGAAATATTGTGAGTTTGGGTTATCAACCAAAGTAGTACCACATGCTGCTCTACTGTGGTCTTTTAAAAACAAGTTTTATTCTTTTTTTCACTGATCAAGGTGAATTTACCTATGTTTTACTACCTCTTTGCTGACTTGGAATTCTGAACAAATTTTAATGCATAGGTACTGTTTATACATCCCTCTCTTTAATTGTACAGAAAGCAGTGAGTGCATGATACTTGTGCTCATCCCCCGAAAGTCTGTCTACAAGTCTGGTTCATTGGAGCATCCATATGCACTGGTACAGGGCAACAGGTTAACCAGACAAAACTCAAGAGGTATCACCTTCAGTTGTTATTGCCATGAGGTTTCTCTTAAACTTTATTTCCTTGGTGTCTCTTCTCATAATTCCCACATCTTGGGTGCTTTTTACAGTGTTCTTTGAATTGAGTTAGCTACAACAGGGGTCAGATCACAACCTCGTGTAAATCACTCTTGCTCCTTGAATTAGAGAGCTGAACCTACCTGTTCTCCATCAGATTCTTCACTTGTTGCACAAGGAGTACTTCTGCTAAACACAGTGGGTAGGGTTTTTTTGTTGTTGTTTGATTTCTTCAAGTACCTGTTACATCATTAAATATTGATCTAAAAAAAATCTTAACAAAGCAAAACGAATTGATTTTAAACATAGACACAAAACACATTCTTTGATCTGATGACAATTTTTGATGAATAGGAACAATTTATTTTTTTGGTCTAATCTAACCTCTCCAAGTGTTCTTCAGAAGTGAAGAAAGAGAAAGAAATGTTTTTGTGAAGGAGGTGAGTGGTGTCTATAGTATGAATCTGAGGTATTAGTATCTTGTGAATAAAAGAGAGCGTGTGTGGCAATAAAACTGTGTTAACTAGAGATGAATATACCACATATTTCAGTTAAGAGTGTGAATAACTCTTTCAGAGGATCAACATGAACTCTGCATACATGACAGCGTACAATGTAAAGAAGTATTCTTTCCATGCATGACTGTCTGTATTTCAGATTCTTTCAATTTATTAATATGCCACATATGCTTAAGAGTATCTTCCAACTTTATTAACTTTTGAAGACGTTAGTTCGTAACCGTTTTATCTCTATATGTAATGGCATTATAAAATGTTTCTCTGATACTTCTAGCAACAGAATTTGTATAGCTTACAATCAAAGTTCAGTGGCTTGAAAAAGAAGTGTGATGTTTATTATGTCTAATTGTGCATAATTTTCAAAAATTGTTTGACTTATAAGAAGAGATAAATGTTTTCACACTTTTAATGCTCAAACATTGCACACTGTCTTCACACCAATTATGCCTCTCAGTCCTGTGATGTGCCCTTGGTTTTCAGGCTTCTCCTTTTTATTAATTTCCTTCCTAGAAATTAAGTAGGTACTCTGCTTAAAGTTATCATCAAGCAACGGATTTTACTATGTGTTAAGTAAGGTACAGACATTTTTGGAGTAAATGTGCCTTAACTTCCTCCTTGAACCTAAAATTCAAATTACATTCACTTCTATATGGAGTAGTACTTGAGAAGAAAAATTTCAAATGACTAGGAATTTTTCAAAATATTTATAGAGTTTAGGTTCACCTATTGCTCATTGTACAAATTACAGTTCCATGTTCATTCATTAAGTCTTTTGTTGTTTATTACAGCAAAACTTAGAATTTTGTTCTCTATTGTAAGGTACTAGTATTATTTGCTTTCTCATACAAGATCTTTCTGTTTTCAGAGTTTCATAACTTATCCAGTAATTTGCATATTAGTATGTACATGTGTTTCTGTTTACATTTATTTCTCTTCTAAATAGAATAGAGAATAAGGATGTGATGGTAACACATTTTACACATGCTATGAATCAAGGAAGAAAGGATAAAAAAAACAGCAAAGTGATACTGCAAAACTGAAGTGAAATTTAGGTGACATTTTAAGATGTTGAATCTGGTTATTAAGCCTCTGAGGTTTATTTTTCTTAGTTCCTGAAATGAGTATTTTAATTCTCTCTCACAGCCAGTGACTTTTAAAAAATACTAATGCCCTGTGACATGTGGGCATAACAAATTCCAGTGGTCCTTTGAGAGTAATGGTTTTCTGAATGGTGGTTTCTCTGCTATATTCTTCACTTATTGTTTTCTCTTTTGAGTGGGCAGGTGAAATTGAACTGAGGAAGCAGAAGTGACTGAACGCTGTTGGTGGCTATGGCTGCAGTGAGGAGAGATTCTTAGGAAACAGATGGCTGTCTGCTGGCAGTGGAAGAAAGGCCATTCATTTGAAGGCATAAAAAGGCACATCCCAACTTTGCAGTTGAGTGTAAATGAGAGGCAGAGCTCTCCTGTGCAATGAGTGGGAAAATTCAAACGGCCAGTGAGTGAGAATGAGGAATCTAGAAAATGTGTGCTTTGGTTAGGCAGGGAAACTTGGATGAAGTCCTGATTTTTATGTAGTAGAATAAGAAAGCAATCTGAAGAAAGGAGAAGGACAGACAGACAACATGCAGGAACAAAGAGGTATGGATAGAAGACTTAATTTAAAATTCTGTTTCAGTGGTAGAGTTCAGATGAAAAGCTAGGGAAACACTGGAGGAAAGATTACCTGAACATTAAGGAGATAAGGTCTTTGTGTTACCTACTGAAGTGTTTGATCAAAAGGCAGGGGAAGAAAATAGTCAGATGTCACACTTTCAGCGAAGAATGGGTAAAGGAAATCATGTAAAAGAAAGGAGGCAGCAATGGATGCAGAAATACTAAAAGCAAAGTTGTCGCTACAGTACTGATATTGATGAAAATAGGTTAGGTAGCATAGCACTTGGAAGAATATTAAATTCTGCTATTGAACAGAAAAACTTCTTTTCCTTTAAATGTGTCCAGGACTTTTCCTTAGCAGACTCCTTTTCAAAACTAAAAATAATGAAAGATTGAAAAGATTACAGCACATTCACAGAAGTATAAAACAGTTAATTTTGGAGTATATCCAAGTAACGTAGTCATCTGTTTGGATATGTGGTGGTATGGTAGTGGCTGATGGGAATCAGTTAAGGTCAGGAGGAGGAGAGAAAGTGATGAGGTGGAGGGGACTCAGGCAGGAAAGGAAGCGATAGTAACAACTTTTTGATAGAAAATGCTCAAATTGCTTGGGTCTATCTGCAGTCTTAGATTTGTCAATCATAACACAGAGTGTCTTCAGCAAACACTAGATGGAAACCTTAACTGTTTTTGAAGAATCCAAACAAAGCATGGATCTGTCATGTTGTATCATCCAGTATATTAACATAATTATCAAATTTGCAGAGACTGAAGAAATATTTAGTGAAACGTAGCACCTCTGAACAAAAGAGTAGATCCAGCACACGAGCTCAGGGGACAGTATTGCTTGCATGCCCAAACGTGATCTCAGAAATACAAGTTAGAAACCGCACTATTATGAGCTGGAGAAATGCTTGAAATCCTCATCTTCATTTTGAAGTCCTAACACAGAAAGGACTTCTTTGAAGGATAGAAATCTTTTTTTTTTTTTTTTTTCTTTTTTCTTTTTCTTTTTTTTTCCTTGACAGAAATCTCAGACACGTAATAATAAAACACTGACAAACGAATGGGACTTGCCCTGGGTTCAAGCGGACCATGGGAAATACTGTCTGTATAATATTTTCTGGAGCAGATGTTAAGCGATCCATTTCTACTGCTGGTTTTCAGGTGATGTTTTAATGCTAGCCCATGGCAGCTGCATACTTTCAAAAAAAAAAAAAAAAAAAAAAAAAAAAAAAAAAGTTGTCTTAGTAATGAATAAAAAAGTATGAAAGTGAATTCTTTGTACCATGCAAGTAGGAAGAACATACTGGTTAACAACAACACTAAATCAAGTTGCACCAACAGTAGTTTAACAATTATAAAAGGATGTTCTTATGGGGTAATCAATGGACTAAAACACAAAATTTAATAATGCCACATCCAAACATAAAAACTTAACAGGAAAAACTTGTATTAAAGTCTAGAAAGCATTGTTTTTGGAATGTGTATATTTTCACACCCTATTCTGTTGTTACACAGATGGCATTCAGTTCTTTTCATGTAACAGAAGTACCGTATCAAATATAAATATATATTTTTTCCCTATTAAAGTAGTCCAGTTGCCTTTTGGCAACTAAAAAAGGAATAGGAAAAGAATTTACATAGCTGTTTGATATTCATTTATGCAATGCTGAAAAGCCATATAGAAGATCTAGGAAGAAATTATTTAGAGTCCCATAAAAATAAGTAAGATTTGTTATTACAAGCAAATTGTTCTTATATGATACTCATTCCACACTCCATTTGATACAATTTCGGTACTGTTCCATCTTAGTTCCATTATTTCATGGTTAAGAAGGTTCTCAAGCTAAGCCCAGCAGAAGAAGAGTGTGCCTGTGCTTTTCCACAGGATTGGTGGGCTTGAACTTAGCAAATTAGCCAGCCATCACAGAAAGGAATGTTTAAGATTTTTTTATTATTATTTTTTCTTTTTTTCTGTCCCTAGCATTTAGGGAAGCATCTAATGTTTTACATCAGATAGTTTTGCTGTTGTAGATAGTATCTTTTCTTTAACCAGCTAGCTTCTGGCCTGGAACATGGAACAATAAATTTCTCATTTTCTTTTTTAAAAACAAAAACAAAAACAAACAAACACACATACACACACACACAAAAACACACAAAAAAAACCCCACCACATTTTAAAATTAATGCATTGAGAGCATAGAACCTGTCAGCATGGCAAGGCCATCTCTGAAGGGTTAGGAATGTCTCAGCTGGGAATACTGGGCATAATAGAAATTTTTCCAATTTCCCAGTCAATCCATATAACCCTTTCTTTGACCTTTTTCTGAGAATTACATAGGTTGTGGCAGGGAGGATGGGATTCTGTTTCCCTGAGGGTCTCTGTTAGCCATCTATCTATGTTCTGAAGATAATTTTGATTCTCATCTTTTTAGGTAAATTGTTTATAATGCTTCATATATTTGGACTTTTAATTTTTATGTGAATAATAATTTCAGACGTTGAAACCAATAAATACTAGATTTACCAACAGTATAGCAAGATAGATTAAAAAGAAAACAAAACAGAGTGTGTTGTTGTGGGACCAAAATGCTTACCTAACTAATCATTATTCAACCATTATTTCTGTTAATTTCCAGAAAACAAAATTTCTTTCTTCAAGGTTGCAGTTACAGGGTATTCGCATATACAGATGGCTTATGGGTGTATTATCACGACTTCTGTGTTGAATCAACGTTTATGTGCAGTATGATTTTTCTCATTTCCTTATTTGTATTTGCATAACTTAGGCAAAGGTGCGTTGACTTCATTTTTGTGTGGCACAGAAGTGACCAGCAGTGCCTGAAAACACTAAGAATATTTCAAGAGTCTGATAGATGTTCACTGTTTTGTATGTTATATAGACTTTTCCTCCAAAAACAGATTTTCATCATTGGTACTTGGCATCACTGATAGCTTGTCAGTGGGAAAAAAAAGAGTTCAACATGAACATGATAAATGAACTTGAAAGTCCATGATGTTGCCTTAGAAGGTTTAGCAGCAGCATTGTCTGGGCAGATTACACTATGGATACCAACATTTTACATGTTATTATAATAAATGCAGACACTTTTCTTTATCTCTATTACACATGCTGACATCTGCTATGAGTATTATATTTGCTTGCTGAAAAAGAGCTTTTTCCAACACCCTCAATTGTGAACAGCTAGATTCTGAAATGAGTCTTTTCCCACATTAGCCACATTTATTAATGACTACTGCAGAAATTTTTTCACTTCTACCAATTCAGAAATTTAACATGTTCACCTGCAGCACATTGTATTCAGATCACTGCAGGAAAATTGAGGCTCAACGTTTGCAGATAGACTCTATTTCACTGAATGTGATGGATGTGGATATATATTCTCTGTACAGTGAATAGGTTGCAGGTAAAAGCAATTATTCTGTCTTGCACTGAACGTGATGAATGTGAGACTTGAATGCCTGGATATTGAAAATGCACATTGCTTGAATGGACAGGTATGCCATATCCACTCTTCTGATCTCTGCTGCAGACCTCTCCACACTAGTCATTTTCTTTGGCTCCTGTTGTGTGCCAGCACGCAAGTCTAGTAGAAGGGGAATTCAGTCTGAATCTAAAACCCAGGATTTCTGGGCCAGTAATTGAGACAACATGGGGAATTCCAGGAGCATCTGTTATGTGGCCTCAAATATTTTAAAATAAAAAAGTAAGGGATATTTAATCCTTTCATTAGTTTGCTAGCCTTTTATATAAGAAATACAAAGACGTTTGTTGGCATTCAGAGTTCATTTTGTTGTAGGGACTGATAGTGGGCAGTCACCTCACAGCTATGCAGGTTACTGGTTCTTCTTTTCTCACTTCCCTGCTGGCCACATTGAAGGTGAATGGACAATTATTGATTGCTCATGGTCAAGGAGTTGCTGTAGGTTTATTACAGCTCACCAGTCTGGAACTGAGCATTTTCCTTGGAAAATGCCAGCACAATCTCTCATAGGAAGAAGAGACTTGATAACATGAGGCTGTGTGATCTGACAGACTGAAAAAAATGAAGGCTTTGGTTTCTGGCATCATCTTCTTTTCGTAGCATTTTCAGAGTTGCACAAGCCAGGCCTTTCACGCTGTGCAGCCAGAATCTAGAAAAGCTGAGTGCTTGCAATTTCCACTGGGAATCACGTACACATAGCTGCTCTGAGAGAAGCAGGCCATTTTTTATTTTTGAAAGTAAATAGATATTATGGGGCTGTTTGGAAATATAAGCCTGATCTAGAATCAATAGCCATAGCCTTTAAAAAGGGTTTTTAATCGCAGTTAAAATCCATGAAGGAGCAGAAAGGAGTACTAAAAGGATGTATAAGGAGGGAATAGCAGACTTTGAAGCAGTATTCAACTTGTTAGGAATTATACTATATACTTTTTTCCCCAGCCACTCTACAGGCTTTTCACACTGTCCCTTTGCATGCTTGTGCCAGCCAGGTGTCACAATCCTTTAAAAATGTCCCAAACAGGAGACTGGTGTTAGTGTGTAATTTGAAGAAGACGAAAGTTCATTGATTCAGAAGAGAAAAGAGTGCTGTGAAAGCTTTGCTGATCCGAGACAGAATCTCAGTTTTATTAAGTGGAGTAGATTGCAATTCTCAGTGACACACCTGTGCTTCTTTTCTAACTTGTTTCTGCAATCATTCCTGATAAAATACTAAAATACTAAAAAAAAAAAAAAAAAGTTTTAAGGCCCTCAGGGGGTTACAAGGGACTCTTGGGATTTACTGTGTTGATTAACAGAGTATGAACTGTCATATCTGAAAGGCAGCTGTCCAAAACCACTGGAAATATCCATCTGATACATAGAGTACAAATGCACATGAGCTGCTTGAAATGTGTATTACAGCATTAATGGGTTAATGCTTAGCACCATGTGCAGTGTAGTCCTGTGTTTTAAAGTGACTGTGTTTTTCCACTTGTTCTTGACAAAGTGTTCGATCACACATCCTTGCAGTGCATAGTACTGACTGAACACATTTAACGACTTATCATTAGTCTTACCAACCCTCTATTGTGTGATTCTTCCTTCTGCCATTATAGCAAAGGACTGGTACATGCATCTTTTTTGGTGCCCTACCACTTTTTATATAGGTTTTTGAAGGAACTGTGAATGTTCTCAGAGTGCTTCTTCATTTTAGGAATGTAAAGTCTTCTAAACAGCAATGAATTTAGATTTATAAGCCTGTGAAATGGGCTGGAAACATCAGAAGGTGTTTTGCAGAACAGCAAAAGGCTAAATACAGACCATGCCAGGCAAGTGCACAAGGATAAGCAGTGACAAGAAATATTTCTTCCTGATATACATACAGGCGGGAAAGAAAAGATAATTTTGCTGCCTGCATTCCAAGAGCTGAAATAGCTGCTTTGCCACGTGGTGGTTGGGTCATCCTGGCAGCTTAGTATCTCCACTATCAAATTCCTCAAGAACTGCACAGATGAAGAATGTTTCTCTGGAAGCAAAAAGCCTTTTCTTGAGCATATCAAGTTGTTGCATTCACTTTATCTGATCCTCATCCTGTCAGAACAATTCAAATTTTGCCTTGTTTTTTGATCATATGTGATAGAGTAAGAACAATACCAAAAACTTTGTTTGTCTTTTCTACTCATCTTCAATATTTAACAGCTGTATTCCTCTGTATTGTAATGCAGTGTGTGAAACTGTGCTCTTCAAATTTATGTAAGCCGGTATGTACTGGACATGTGCCAAATGATGAAGTTCTGCTGATCCCTCCTTAGTTTGCTTGTCCCATAATTTTTCAGTGCATAACCTCTGAAGCCTAAACGAGATAACATAGAGTGTTTTCCTATTGATTTCTTCACTAGAAGGCTGATAGTGTAGTATGTATCAAATTTGTGACATTCAAGGTAAACCTGAGAAAAAACACCATTCCTTCCACCCTGACATTTCTGTAGGTACAGAGCAGGCAAACATAGTCAAGAAACATAATTTCTCTTAGAAATCTGGCATGGATTATTTCTACAAGAAATTAAGCTTTCTTCTACATAGAAAAAATAATAATATAAAACTCAACACTTTTTTTTGTTGTTGTTTTGTTTTTTTGTTTTGTTTTATTTGCAGAAGCAATCAATAGAAATTGATTTTGCATACGGTATACATTTGGTTTGATGGCTTACTCTGTGTGTATAAGGAGCACATGCTATTGGTAATAACTATGAAACTGTATTTGGTAAAAGTACTTCAATAGAACTGCTTAAAGATTATACAATTAATTTTTTGTAAATCTCATGGGGTTTTCTGAGCTACTTTAAATTATCAGAGTAGAAGGGATACTTATTTGTTTTTAATTGGATTTAGCAATTGCCCCATGCAATGAACTTTGCTGAAGACTTAACAGACATAAACAAGAAATAGAAACACTCCTTCTTTTCAATAAGAATTCGAATAACTGCTAATTTGTCCAAAGAGAGTTGCAACTGTAATGTCTGTCATTATTAAGAAATATGAAACCCATTCTAAGTTGTTTTTGTCGGTAAAGTTTGAAGTTGACAGTTCAGCATATGAGTTTGGCATGAATTTTAAGCAAGTGTGCAGTGGCAGGACAGGCTACAGAAGGTTTACTGGATGAAGAAGTGCTAGCACTTTCATCTGTTGTTTAGAGATTGTTATTTTTGAAGCAAAATACCTAGGTATCTGAACACATCAGAAACAAACTTTTGTCTTAAATGTTACCTTAAAAAATCCTTTTTACTTTAAGCACATTTCAATAATTTTAGTAACTTACTAGTTTATTTTTCTTCAATTTATGCTTAGAACTATGTAAAATGCATTTTGATGTAATCTTATTCAGACCAAAACACAAGAAAACAAAACAACACCTGAAAATTTCTTTGACAAGCTTATCTGTCAGAAAACAGAGAAGCAGAAGGTCTTAAAATCTCGTTTCCAGTGATGCTTGTGCCATAGCTGCTAAATACAGTTCCCCTTTTTTTTTGCTTCTGAAACTTTCAAGCTGTTCTGTGACACTCGTCACAGTCTCTGCTTTATGCACATGTACATTTTGATAAGAGAGAAAATTGCAAAACTGGAGAAGATGAATTTTGCCTTGATTGCCCTTGGACTCTTAATTGCTAGTTAGTGCAGGAACACTCCTTTGAAGTGCAAAAGAGTCACTGCCTTTAAAGACTTGGACTGCTCAAGTGGGAAAACAATCTCTTGGATATTTTTCATTGAAAAAGTTGATCTGTAAATGATAATCAAAGAGCAGCCTATTCAAGTTTCTTCTCCTCTTGTTCTTTTAAATACTTTCTGCATTCCTCAGGCTTCGCTTTGGCATTTGGAGATGAATGCCATCTCATATGGTGACAATAAGGCCAATTCAGTGCCCTTCTGTAGGACATTAGGCTGTATGTCCTGCTACATGTAAGGGATTAATTAAATAGCTGTGAATAGCATATTTGAGACAGAAAGGTCACTGTCAGCGTTTTGTGTGCTTATGCTAACCAGTTATGTTAGGAGAATAAAATGATGCATTAAGCATAATTAAATGTGAATTTGCGATGCTTATAAGTAGAACGAGTTATTGTCAATTAATTGACTTGGTGTCGTTTTGTGTAAATGTAATATCACTTCAGACCTTGTTAATGACAGAATATTTCCATGGTTTTGACAAGGTATTTATTTTCTTAGCAGCCTGAGTAAGAGTCTTCTTCTCAAGTGGCCATTCATTCTGATATATAATTGTGTTTATAACTAATTTATGTCTGTCTGTATTACCAGTCTGTATCCTTTCTAAAGAAACAAATATGTATTTGGAAAAATAGCATGTCTAAAATCCCTTTTGGAAGAAGGTCTTATTTCAGTTGCTATCATTTCATAATGTAAAGGTGAGCTTGATATTCGGGCAAATAAAAGAGAGAGAGAGGTAAAAACTACTGCTCACTGACGAGAACACTGACCCCTGCGCATGTGTTTGTGTCTTTGCCATCTTTATCAGGCTGTGATGTTCTTCTCTTCCTTCGTTATCGCCTTGTGCAGCACTCAGGGCAAGGGGAGCAGAGCTAGAGCAAAAATGAAACCTGGTAGTATTTGCTTCCCTGCCCTAGTAAAGGTGCGGGTAAATATCTCCCTGTACTTTTTCTGGTGGGCAGGCTGCAAACTGTAACCCCTCTTGGATACCCACTCCATGTTACCAAAACAGATGCTTTCTTTTTTGGTTACTGCTGGTCTAAATTGAGTACCACAATTCTGGGTGCTGTAAAACTGGGTAGTAAATGGCAGTCTTTGTCACAAAGGGTTTTCAGTCTGGATTGTTTTGCGGGAAAGGGATGAGGCAGTAGACTGCTAACGTACAAATTGTTCAGGCACATGGGAAATATTTAAGTACTGCTCTCATGATGTTTTCTGTCCTTAATTTACTGGTATTATTACATCATACTGGTGAGGTCATCACCAGGCCCTCTCATATTGCTGTGTTTTTATAACCAATACAGTTTTGTTTGTGTGCTTTCCTTTGAAATGATCTCACATTTACAGTATATCCTTTTGGTTTTGTTTTTCTAAAAAATGAAGAGAGCAGAAATCCAGACTGTTGTGTGGGAAGGTTATTTGCCTTAGTTTTTAATAAGTGCAGATGAAGATATTTATTACATGCATTCAGCTGGCCTTTTCTCACAATGACAGGTTATCACTTTTGTACTGTAGGGTAAGACTTTAATTGTATTCATTATATTTGGCAGAGGATTCGCTAGGGTAGCCTCTAAGGATTAAAACTGTTTATCTGGGTACGAAGAATCATTTGGTAATCTGCCAAAGCACTCTCATTATAAGGGGAGGTTTTCCTTTCAAACTGAAAAGCCACACAGATAAACACATTTTCTGGGCAGCTCTCTTTGGTGCATGAAGTCATTAACGTAGGACACCTGCATCTCACTTAGGTTACACTTAGGTTACCTGGCCTGCATCAGACACTTGTGCTGAAGTATTAAACATTTGTATTTTAATCCTGGAGGTCATGTTAACATTCTTTTTTATCATATTACAAATGCAATATCAGAGGTTGTTTTGGACTTTCTTTGCATGGTTTTCCTCTTCAGCTGATAAATGAGTCTCTTGACAAGAACAGCTCATTCAGTGCATAGTAACTGGTAGATCTTATTGGTTGTAAAACAGGAGCCACATACGTAGAGCTGTTCTAAATCTTCTGGAACTTTATGGGCTACCCAAAAATATAATTTCTAGCAAAATAAATCCATAATATATGCAGAATGTGCTACAAAAGATGCATTGATCTTTTTTTGTGTGTGCAAGTGAAAGCAAAGAATCAAAAACAACCTGCTGAAGCAAGAAAAAACAATATAATAACTAAGTTATTTGTATAATTAAATAATAGCTAAATTAACAATTACAACAATATCTGATATTTAATAGTTCATTTTGTTTTCTTCTTTTAATTGTATCTATTGTGTTCTCAGTATGAGAACTCCACTCCCTGGCAAGGCATCTGGCTGATTTTGATAGTTTTAAAGCTTTAAATGCTTCTTTAGCAAAGGAACATGGCATTTGATATTAAACAATGATGATCTTCAGTTAACAAATCTGAACTTGTTTTATTGAACAGTGTTGATAGATGAGTAAGTTAAACCTTTTTATGCAGAAACTTGCTCTCACAGGAAGATTCTGCAACAGTGCAAAGTCAGCCTCACACTGCCAGCAGAAGCCATCCCGGAAAAATAGGTTTCCTTTATGAGTTTCTGCTGTGTGTTTGAGGCACCATATAAAATTAACTTTTATCTCTAGACAAGATCTAAAGTGTTTGTAACAGTTCACTTAAAAGGGTGGGGAAAAAGAACACTATGTTAACTAAAAAGACGACACATTGCCTGAGGCGATCTGCTTTTCTCTTGGCTCTAGGAGGAATTAGCTGTCTCCTAAAGGTCTGATTCTTCATAAGTTTGTTGTTTTGCTTTATGTTGTTATTGTTGTTGTTTTTTAATCAATAACTGTAGTTTTCTCAGATCTTTTAAGAGTGCCAGTTGCCAAAAATAGAAGAATAAAAATAACCCATATTTCTGGATAAGGTGAATGATCTGTTAGCCTGGCTCATCTTCAGTTGAAGTACTGTGTTTGATTCAGGTAGCTCTGGGAAGTGCTCCGATTCTGTAACAACCGGACCCCATAACAGAAAAAGGACCTGATTTTAAAAACAAGAGAAGTGATGGGTCTCACAAGAGCTTGTCATTGAGAAAATGATAATCAAAGGAAGTTTCAGTACCAATCAAGTAGTTAAGCTTTCATGTTTCTGATAGAAAGAATAGCTACAGCTGTCTGCCCAAAAAAGCAGCATCCTTTTCAGAGTTTGTTTAGGGCCACAATATACCACAGGGCTCAGCTTTACAAGTGTGTTAATGGACAAGGAAATACAGTCTCCTCAATGACACTTTAAGAACAAGGGATAACAAAAGATCCTAATCTATTAGCAACAAGTTTTTCACCAAAAAAAAAAAAGTGAGAATGTTTTTGATATAGTGTGACTCTGTGTGCAGTATGCCTCTCTGTTTAAAAGGCAGTCTAAGGACTTTCATTTCAGAGCACACAGCTAACAGGAATCCCGATGCTATTTTGAAAATCACCATGGGAATGTCTAGAAATAATAGCCATTTCTGCACAAATTAAAATTTAAATGAACTTGTACATAAACACTGTCATCAACTTTAATATTGAAAATGCTACTGAACTTTAATGTGTTTTTCTGTCCACTTAGACAGAAATCCTGTCCTAATTCATTCTCAGGCATAATAGCGGACCCTGGCTTCTGCTTTGTCCTCATGTAGGAACTGTTCCAAAGTCCACAGGAGTCTTTCTTACTGCGTTGTGAAATTCAAGTCTGATATCCATCTTATTTTATTGCTTTTTAATGAGGATTATTTGGGGTGAATTATACTTCCTTGCAAGTCATAAAATGACATTTTAATTTGGAATTCTGTGTTGTTTTTCTCAGCTTTGTCATCCATGGCACTTTCCATTTCCCATGAGGTGAGCCTGAGGTTGGCGGAGTGTGGGAATAGGTCCTCATGCCCCATCCTGATGCCTTCAAATGCTTCTCTAGGCAGAACACATGTATGAGGCAGCCCAGCAAAGCTGGGCATGTCTGTGGTCACAAATTTTACACGTCAATCATCTATGGAAAAAATAAAATGATATGGGGATTATGTGGTAAGAACTGGAAAAGAGTAGGAAGATGAGGGGGGTGTAGAAGATAAAAAGGGGGTGAGAGTAGGAGTAACTTGTGTTCCCAGTGCTTCTGTAGCCCTTGAAGTCTGCCCCCTGAAATGCCACTTTCCATTTTCAGATGATGGAATGAGCCATCTCTACATATCTGCTAAGCTCTTCTGCTTGCAATACACTATTCTGCGTGCAGCCCCGTGCAGCTGGCTCTGGCTGCTTCAGCGCTCTCCCAGTGGCTGTGTGTTTGCCTAATGTTGTATGCCTTTCCTTAGGAATGGTCCATTGCATGAGATGATTAAACCAGCAGGCCATTATAAAACTACAACTTGGGGGTTAAGTGTGGTCTATATTCGGCACATAGACCTAGGACATTTTTCAAGCCACTGTGAAGCCCTTGTACTTGCTTATAGTTAGGAGCTCAGAGGGAGCTCCGTTTGTTGATCTATATGAACCAAAAGGCCATTAACTGCAAGGGTCAAAGGGTTAATGGAAGAAATAGTCTCTGCTTGCCATTATCTTGAAATGTTCTGCAGGAACTGGGGAAAGATAACACTTGCTCCCCTATTCTGTAGGTGTTTTCTAAAAAGGTGACCTCACCGTTCTGTGACTAAGTAAAAGATTAAATGCAAATACAGAGGCCAAGAGAAATGAACTTGCTCAGGCTGCAAGCAGAGAGCCATGCTCCGTTAAATGACCGCTTTGGTACCATCAGGTCAAATTCTTCTTAGATGGGTAAAGGTCATTGAGATTGTATTTCTTAATTTCCTAATTTTGTCTTTGTATGCGCTGCTGTTTTCTTTTCATGTACACCAGGAGAAGAGCACTTACTGTCTGCAGTACGTGGGTATATGGAAGATAGAGGATGGAGAAAGATACAAGCAAAACTTCAGGTTAGCATTGTATCACAGAAACAGGTGTCATTTGCTTCCCCACACAGTAAAAAGCAACGTGAAAGGAGACAGTTATGCTCCAACACACAGCGGAAGTCAATTCTCAGAGTTAATGTCTAACAGTTTTCTCACAAGGAGAAGAGAGGATGCAATGGCAGTGAGCAAAGACTGAGGCCAGGGAAAGTCATGAGAGGATCTGAAAACTGGTGGCTGTGGTTTGGGAGCCACACGGAGCTGAACGTGTCTTGAACCTGGGCAGCTCTGGTTAAGGCCGCAGAGTTTTACATTAAAGGAATTTTTGTTCTTGTGAATTCTCCTGGTGATTTTTCTTTTTTTTTTTTTTTTTTTTTTTTTTTTTTTTTACTTTTTTAAAGTCTCTGTGCTTCATGCTGGCTATTCACAGAATGGGGACTCATACATAGGCTTTTGAGGAATATGTTGTTTCAGGTTACATGTCTTAATGTGAGAGCTTTGGCTCCCTGTGAGAATCATGGTTTTGGACTTTTTCAAGGAATCAGTAATGAAAATGAACAGCTGCTGTTTCACTGAACATTTATTTAATGTAATTGTACACCTCATTCTGTAGAGGAAGAAGGGATGTTAGCTGTGAAAGTGTTCAAATGTTAAATGTGAGGACCTCATAGTCTTTAGTGATACTCATGGCTTTATTCATCTCACATTTTGAATTCTCAGAAGTGATGTGTCGTGGTGCTTCAGCCCACCGTAGTGCATACAGTGGGACAAGGTGATTTAGGAACACTTAGAAAGTCATTGTCATCTTCAGTTCAGTTCTGCTGGGAAGATCTCTTAGGTTTATCGACCAAATGAATAATTTTAAAAGAACGTTTAAAATAATCAAAGAACACTTAAAAGCATCAAAACCACAATGTGTTCCTTTCTCGAGGATACACTCATGATTCATCAAATAGATGAGAATATGTACATTTAGCCTCTAAGAGGGATTTCTGTCCAGAAATCTCATGAAGATGCTGGATGTGTTATAAATTCTTGTATTAATTATGAATGTTTCTTATAATTTCAGTTTTGATGGTTGGTTATTGTTTTGGAAAAGCAGAAAAAAATATAAACCACAATGGTAGTCCATGACATATTGTATAAAAAGGTCAGTCACTGACAAAGCAGAACATAAGTCCGGTGACGTTATATCAGAAAATTGGATTAGATACTAAGCAAGAAAGATTAGATTCACTTTGACATCCATGTTGCATTTGGTATCAGTTCTAGGTACCTACAAAACACCTGTGAGAAAGATAGACATGTCAAAAGCTAAAAAAGATAAGGAAGTTTAGACCAAAGGTTTAAAGAGATGATAGGCCAATGAGTACTGAGTTATTACCCACCTGAGATAGCATGGACATGAAAAGTAGAATCTAGATATGGAGTTTCTTGGCCCAAAGTATGCCAAGCAGCACTTTTTAATTGAGTTTTTAATAGTATATTAAACATCAGGATATTTTGGGTAGCCTTAGTTTGGCTTCATGCATTTCTTGTGTTTGTCTTCCTATTAATGACCCTCATCATATGATTTCTTACTTGACTGCACTAAACTAAAATTTGTGATGAGTCCTGTTAAACAATTGTGCATTAAAAAAATGTTTTAAATCCTTCCACCAGATTTCTCTTTCATTTGCTGTTGTTTTATTTATCAAATCCTTCAGGTTTTTGATTCCTAATGCTTATTTTGACAGCAGGTTATATATAGCTTGTATATAAAACATGTAACCTCTTTTTGTTTAATTTACTTGTTAAAGGAAAAATGGACTTCAGGCTTTTTTTGTCATATTCACATCAATGAATTATTTCCAATATAAGTTGCATAAACCTAAGTAAGAAAATTGTTTGCTGTCTTTCCAGGTGAATAAATACTGCTCATTAAGATAAACAATTAACTCACTGTTATTCATTGCTAGAGAAGAAAAATTAATTTAGTGTAGCTACACTGGTGATTTCATAAATAAAATTCATGCCAAGTCATACTTGACTATGTAAAAGATTTTAAACATTTCCTCCATTCCCCTGTAAAAATTCCTTTCTCACTTATTTTGGCTTGTGTGATCTTAAGCCAGTAGACTTTTTCTTTTTTTAAGGTTGAAGGTTAATTGGACAAAGTATTTCTGCATTCATGTTTCAAAGTCTTCTATCTGAAAGACTTCATTCTCTAAAAGACTTCATTCAGGAAACCCAAATTTGATCATATTTATTTTTCCCTACTTCAGGGGTTGGGGAAATAAAAGATTTCTAGGCCTGTCTGAAAACTGCACTAATTGGCTAGTTCTACCTCCTTCAATTATACTGCCCATAAGTCTCCAATAACATGCCTTCTCTCTCATAGAGAATGGGTGACCATTTTCGGTGATGAATAAGCAACCAAACAGCACACATGAAGTCTGTCAAAAGTATTGGTGTGTGGCCACCAATGAGCGAGGGCCTCTTGAACAAATGAGAGAGAAAACTCAATACTGTGAAGGCTGGAGCTGAGGCAGCAGCTGGGAATTTCTATCATGGAGGTAGAGCAGAGTGTTGTGCTTTCACAGCCCCATAAAGACTTACTGGGGGCGATGTGGCTCTGGGATGTTTGGCTGTAGCCTACAGCATGAGCTTGAACGTTGATGCCCATGAATTGCATTGGAAGACTGGTGCAAGTTGTGGCATTGCACCTGGTCGGATTTTTTGCAGCAAGAAGCAAAAGGGTATAGTCCCCTGACTGGAAGATTAGGCAAGGCTGGAGTAATTTACTTCTAAAACATTGTTCGGTATTACTAAAACTAGTGTGGTTTTAATTTATTTATTTATTTTTAATGCACTGCTATATCCATGCTGAAATGGAGTTCTTAAGAATTTGAGGAACTCAGAATTGATCTTCACTACATTATGTATTTTTTAAAGTTTATCTTATGAATAAATCCTTTCACACAAAGTTGTCAGCTGTTTTGGTAGGAGAACCATGTGTTTTGGAAATAATTTTTTATTACCCTTAGTATTTTTACTTTCTGTAGCAGTCTAAATCACAAATATTTTGTAGATGTTGTATTTTGTAGTTGTGAAAGATTCTGACAGGATAACTACTGAAAGTGATGCACTTCTCTAATCTGTGTTTTCTGACATGGATCTTTTATCTTGTCTCTGAAATGGATTTTTTTCATATTATCTGGTATGCTTTTTTGCCGTACATCTTTGGCACCCAATAACCCACACAGAATTTCATTTAAGACAAAATAGTGACTCCAGCAGAAAATAAGTGGAGCCTTCTCCTGTGTAAGTTGTAATTGAGGTTATGGCATGGCATATTGCCTTTGGCAGAATTCTATTACTGAGAAACTGAAACCATGATTTTGAGGCTGCTGCAGTGTAAGCAAAATGAATTAATTATTAGTGACATAGGAAGAATTAGAGGAAAAGAGAAAGGCTTCTTGAGTGAAATACAATGTATTGACTTCTGGAAAAAGAGAGAAGCAGAGCAAACAACTTAGTAATGAATAAGCCACTTTCAAGTATCTAATGACTTCTTCAGAGATCCGCTAGAGTTGTACTGCTGCTTGTGTTGGCTTTCTACTCCAATGTATGTCAAATGTTGCTTAGAAAATTTATTTTTGTTGTGTAACCTTGGATTTAACTGTGACTTTTTGATGAGTGGGACTTATCAGATAGCACTTACTGATATTATTGTCAGTAAGCTGTTTTTTAATACATTTTTGGATTAATTGTAAGCGTTATCTCCTCAAGGAAGAAAATAAGTGAAAAAGAAGCAAACAAAACTTTTTTTCTTTTAATATAAATTAGATGAAAATATTGCCCTGATAAGGAAAGCATCCTAAACATATGCTTTAAAGTACATGTAATACACTATTGAAGTAAATTGTTACAGGTTATGTGCCTCTTCCTAATGTGCTGGTTTAAGTTTCTTTGTCACAGAGACACACAGGACTTTAATAATGAGTTTCTTCATAATATCTGCTCTGAAAGGATGTTTGTTTGCAGTCTTGAATGATCTCTGCATGAGTTTAGGTCAGTACAGAAAAATAACCAATCTGTGGTTGGATTTTCCTGCACCTATTGATGCTTTATGCTCATAGTGCATATGCATTATGAACTGCCTTCTAGAGATGTCAGGGAGATGGGTAGATAATAGGGACTACTTGACATGAGAAAAATGTAGCAACTTGGCCTTTCTCATATTTTTCTGTCTTGTACTTTGTTGCTTTGTTGTTTACCTTTTTTTTGTTTCTACTGTTTTACAACCTCTCATTGAGCTCCATTATTTTCATCAGATGTCAGTGAAGCCATTATTCATTATTTTCTGCTGTGAGTTTCTCTGCACTTGTAATAAAGGATTTTTGATCTCCTGTGAGTGTCCTCATGTCTCATCCATTTTGTGATTCCTAAGTCTTCAGCTGTGGTAGTAGAAAGGTGCTCTGTGAGTATCGCAGATGGAGCTGATCAGTCTCTCTTTACTAAGCAGAAAATTTAGGGATCTCCAGGTGATAATACAGTGCAGAATGGTTTTTATTCATATCAGCTATATTTTAATATTGTATGGTATCTCAAGACTATAATGACTGTGGTGGAGATGAACGGATGGCAAAAAATGCAAACAAAAATGGCTTACTGCCAGTCAAGGAGTGGAAATTCAACATTACTGAAATTTATTGCCAAACAAACAAACAAGCCTTCCTTGCTTTTCTGTTTCATGCTGCTATTTAGAC
>CM021767.1:2572064-2574564 GCA_011076525.1 Nettapus auritus
TTTCCTTTCCTTTCCTTTCCTTTCCTTTCCTTTCCTTTCCTTTCCTTTCCTTTCCTTTCCTTTCCTTTCCTTTCCTTTCCTTTCCTTTCCTTTCCTTTCCTTTCCTTCTTTCTTTCTTTTTTTCTTTTTTCTTTTTTTTTTTTTTTCTGTTGTTGCATGGTAACTTTTCATTTGTATTGTGATTTGAAACATAAGCTCATGATACTCCTAGGGCTTTTCACCATTTGTCAATAGTATTTGAAAAGGCAGAAAAACAATAGATCTGTTTTCAGTGGAAGAAAAGGTGGTGTCATGCAGTCAGAAAGTAGCATGCTACCCACAGACACATTTCTGTTGCATTCTCTAAATGATCTTCTTAAGGTATATTTGAGTATTGGTGCATCCTGTCTGAAGTTCTTACAGTTCTCAGCGGATGATACAAATGTCCATAACATTCATAACATTGTGAGAGAGGTTAACGCTCAGCGGTTTGAATATAGATTTTGTGTTTGTATCATGGCTAGAATTGTCATTGTGAAAATCAAGTCTTGTCACTGCCAACAGAGAAGCTTAAAAGCAAGCAATACCGTATATTAATGTTACATTAGTAAAGGCCATCTACCAGCCTTGAAATCAGGTGCCATCTGAGTATCAAGACATTCAAACAGCTTGCTTCGGTATTTATTTATTTTTTTTGATTTATCTTTTTTTTTTTTTTTTTTCAGCCAAGGGTATAGAAAAAAAATATTGAGGGGATGAATTCAAATGTACTAATAATGTTACTTTCCAGCATCAGTCTATTTACTGAGGAGAAATGCTACTGGATTACACACTCTGATAAAACAGGGTGAACCTTCTATCATGCGATGTTATTCTTCAGCATTGCAGAGTAATTGGAGCTTACAGGTAGGACCACTGTTTCTGTAATTAGTGTTTTTGAAACATGAGAAAGATTTTGCAAGCATACAGTTAGATCACATGTTTGCACGGTGCTTGTAAAGGTCTGTGGGAGTACCCTTATCTTCTTGTTCTGCTTGTTAAAAGTCATTCTTAAATAAAAAAGGGAAGTATCTCTACATCACTCATTTATATGCAGCTGTAGTTTTCATCTTGTAAGTAAGTCTGTCAGAAAATAAGAAGGGACAAATGTTGTGTTTTGGAATCCTTGATATGCCAAGTAAAACTTTGGTAGTATGACATCCAAGTAGCTCTCTCAGTAAAACAGCTAAGATCCATGCTAGATCAGCTAACAGAGAAGAAATCTTTTGAAGAACCTTGTCCATAAGCTATGGGTTAAAAAACAAGCAAACAAACAAAAATACAACTGCACAGCTCCTCTGTGAGGTCAGAATATGAATTTTGATGAGAGTCAGTTGGAGTTCTGCACTTGAAAGACACCTTTAAAAATTGGTGTGTGGTGCATAATGAAGCAGTGTGGCTGCTGTGTACACATACATTAATATTTTTGAGTTCTGTTTAGACTGAAATTGTTAGAATGATTGAAGAAGCAGGGGGAAAATGATCTCAAGTTCTTTCACCAATCTTTTTTTTTAATATGCTTGATATTTTTATAACAGACTCTGCCTTATCTTTCTTTCCGTGGTGCTAACACCCCAAATTGAAAATTATGGCATAGCTCAAGGATGAGATGGATTGAAGTGCTTTTTATTACTGACTGTTCCCAGGCAAAATGTTTCAAGCAAACTGGGTAATGGAGCTAAATCACATTATATGGGGTGCTGGCCTTGAAGTGATCTTTCTATTATGCCTTCTGATAAAACAAAATTGCATATGAGTTGTGTAAAATGATAAAACAAATGAATAATTGCAGTGTGTAAAAATGAAAAAAATAATCGTGGTTTGACTGGTAAAATAAGTAAAATAGGAAAAAAATCCACAAATCTGATTAGGTATTTAAGGTATTTGATAAAGGACATCCAGTCTACTTGAAGAAACCTACTCTAATGTTAAAGAAGTCTGAAAAATTGGCAGATAGAAGCTAACAGCTCACCAGAAGTCTGTCGCCTTTTAATCAAAAGTGCCTGTGCCACAGTTATGGAAACAGCATTTAAAGGTTGAATTGCCGCACATCCATCTAAGACTTTTACCAATTTTGAAATAAGAAAATGATGCTGGCTCTACTGGATTGACAAAAAACTCAGAATATTCTCCCATCTTCCAGGTATTTATAACAAAGACTTCCTAAGGCAAAGGTAGTCTTAATTTACTTAATAACTCTTAACAGGTTTTGGTTTCCTGAATATCTCTTGTTGCTTTTGAACTTGAATAATGCTTTGCATCTGCAGCATTTGGTCACTTTTTTTTTTTTTTTTTTTTTTCACATTTATTACATGTCTAATGAAGAGATGAGTCCCCTTGTTTGTGGTTTGTTTTGTGTTTTACTTTTTTTTTTTTTTTCCAACTTTCCCGCTGCCTCTTATATTTGACTCCAGTTCTTGCATGTGCACATTTAATCTTCTTCTCCAGGCCACTCAAAATACTTGATCCTTCATTATATTTT
>CM021767.1:2579564-2631935 GCA_011076525.1 Nettapus auritus
GGTTTATTTTTAAATTTGCTTTTATTTACTGTTTGTCAGCATGCAAAGTTTGTATGTGCGTGTCTTCTAACATAAAACAGGTTTGAAATAACTATTCAATCCTCAAAAGATTAGTCCATTTTTTAGTAAATATTTTTATTGTGCTTGTTAACAGATGGTATATGTAAACACGTTATGTATGACATTGTAACACCTATAAGTGAATGCAGATGAAATTAATCTCAAAAATTCAGACATCTCTAAATTTCTTATTCTATGCAAGTTTGTATTCCTGATAAAGTACCCTTCTACATAAACATATGTTGAATCTTAGATACATCCTCTTTTTTAAACATTTTAATAGACCAATGTATGATTACAGCTAAAATAATGAACCAAATGTTATTTGTCTATTGCACGGACTGGGAATGTGTGCAGAAGATGTCATAAGGATGAATTAATGGCATGTCTTCACTTTCCTTGCTTCTTGACATGTTTTCTCACTAAAAAAATGTCATGGAACTTAAAAGAATCCAGAGTTAGGCAACAGAAATATTTTAAGTGCACAGCAAGAAACCTAAATACAGAAAAACTCAAAAGATTATTTTCCCTGTAGAGGAATGTGTAGAAAACATTGAATACTCGTTGTATACAACTCAGAGGTGAGAACTTGGTTTATTTGCAGTGCATGAACAAAAAGGTGGGAGAAGTGAGCATGCTAAAGAAAACAAAAGCAGGTAGAGAAAGTGCTTAATGTTTGATTAGTCATAGCTCTAAAATATTTGACTGTCTAAAGCAAAAGGGGGAGGACTGGGATTAGACCTTTGTAGGGTCAGTAGTTATACGTGGAGGGAAAGGCTTCTCAAATTACTATTTGCTCAGTCTAATGAATGAAACCTGGTTTCCTCTGGGTATGTGTCCTTTTTCATCTGGATATCCCCAGTGATTTAACACCATCTCCCTTCCCTCTCCTCACCAGGGCTGTGCAGGAAACCCTTCCCTCCCCTGGGTCAGAAGGCTTTGGCTTGGGTTAGGCATGATTTGATTGATCAGCCTGCAAGTGTAATCTGGTTGATTGGCTGGATGCTGCCAAAGGAGAGGTATAGCTGCAGGCTATGGCCTGTCTTTACCTCAGTAGATGCGCTAACTTAGGTGTTTCTTTAGATGTGTTAGCTTGTTTTCGTGATACTCAGAGAATATAATTCACACATAGACTTTCAGGCTCTTTGATTTTAGTTTTGATGAAGTTGGCCGAAGAATTCAATAAGTCACATTTTGGTGGTGGAGAAAGGGAAACTGTTTTGGCCAGAGCAGTCACAAAAGCTTTCTTAATTTGTGCAATTAGACCCAAATAAGAGAACATGGGTTTTGGAAGTAATTTAAATTACCCTGCTTCAGGGCAAAAGACAAACTCAGATCATGTTGACAATGTGGAGAAAACGTTTAACTTTAAGCATAATTTTATCCCGTAACTATATCATCTGGATTTCTTGTATCTTCCTTTGAAACATCTGGTATTGGACACAATTGATGAATTGATACTGAAAAAGTTGAATCATAAGGATAATCTTGTCTGGCCATTCTTAGACTGCTAAGGCATTCATCTACCACGTTGTATTTAGCTATCTGGGTTAATTCAGCTTAGAAATATTCTGCTTCTTTTTCTAAGTAATTTCATTGTACATGTTGATAATTTATTTTCTGTGTAGTCAAGACATTTTTACTCTTTCCAAAAGATACTAAAAGGTAATTTCAAACCAAAATGAGAACAGTTTGAGAGCAGGAATGACTTGTGAAGTGATAGAAAGTGCTACCTTGCTACCTTCCTTCTTAAACGTGCCTGGACAGCAAATTGGAACAGCAGTTGCTGACGTTGGAACATAACATATGTTTTGTGTTGATCCAGCTCTTTACCCTTATAAAAAGGGAGGGAACTAAAAAAGATGCTGACAAGCCAGCATAGTTTTTGTGGTGTGTGATACGTGCCAGATTTCCAGTGATCCAACAAAGCCATCTGCGTTCACATTTATCAAAGGTCAGTACTTATGAATTCAAGCAGCACAGCTGAATTGATTCACTGACATGAAGGTGATTATGAGCTCAGGTCAGAGTCAGGATGAAGGTGTAGCTGTAAAAAATTCTATATTTTGATGTCAATCCTTGATGCCATCTACACCATACTAAACAGAACTGTTGCTAAAACCTGTATTTTCTTCAGGATATACAAACTTCGGCGTCTACAGAACCACCAAACATTTGAAAGAAAACTATCAGCATATAAGGCTCACCTATGTAATATTATAATTTTTTAACCAAAATGCTAGAAATTTAAATTGAAAAAGAAATAAAAAAGGAAACAGAAACATTATTTCAAAATGAGGAGGATCTACTAGATGCATTTCTGGCAGAAAAAACAATACAGCAGCTCTCATTTCAGTTCTTAATTTTATACTTCCAATAATATAGATTTTATAATTACATTTCCCTATTAAAATTCATTGATATGATTAATTTTCAGGAGCTTTATGAAACATTATTTTTTCAGTTAAATTTTCATTAGCTCTTCATATAAAAGCAGCAGAATCCATTTTTTTTCTCCTTTGCTTTGCACATTTGTCTCTAGTTAGTCTAGAACTGGAAGCACTAGAATCTTATTATGCATATTTTAAAATATGAGGTTATGTGGTTTCAAAGCATCACAGTCATATGACAATCTCATCTTATCAACAGAGCAGTCATAGCTTCAGAGCAAAATGTGTTGAGACTGAAGGGATGTATTAATATCCATATATGATCTAACTTCCATGTGTGAGATGCTGAACCTAGAGGACCAGAAGGTCCCTGACTCATGGATACCATTCCACTAATATCATTCCCATCTTACAGATGAGGGATGGAAAGCAAGTTTGACCTAGTGCACAGAACATAAAGGCAAGAAGCAGCATATTGGTGATAACTACCTGTCTTTTCTTGATTTATTCCATGCCAAGCAAGCTAGATTATTTTCTTGTATTGTTGAAAATAACAGGCTTCCTCAGGGAATCTCTTGTGCCAGTCTGCCTATGAAGCCTCAGCTAAGTGCTTTGTATGTTATTTTCCTTTTTTTTTTTTTTTTTTTTTGTCTGGGAGTCTTCAAAGTGTAATGCCCAAAATTCATTAATTTGTTCTTGAGCGTGAATAAGTATGACATGTCCTACTTCTGCTTCTTCATGAGGGGGAGAATGATTTGCTGGTAATCTTTACAGTAATTCTTGAAGCCAGAAAGGAAGGATTTTTTTTATTTTTTTTTTCTTATTCCTATAGTGTCCTTCATCATCATCCCTTGAAGAGAAAGCTTATAGTCTTGAAATATATGAACATTCATATGCCTCCATCCCAACCTGAACTCATAAGAACAAGAAGTCTGCAAGATCCAAATTCTTACCTTTCAACAAAAAGACATCCAGAGATATTGATTACTTTTCATTCTTTCTTTTTTCTTCTGATTTCTCTTGTCAGACGAAAGTTAAACATACTGCTAAGGCTCATATTCCACAGCAGATTCAGATGCTTACTATGGAAGCACATCTTGTCTTGCAACCTAGCCAAAACTTTGAATATTGTGGAAGACAAACACTTAGCAGGTCATCCATTTTTGTCCCTTACATTGCAAAGCACTGCTTATACCTCTGAGCAAAGTCTTCATTTTGGCACAGACCAGAACCAATAATTCAATTATCTAATATTAAAGAGAACATTCAGATTTCTATGTACATCACAAACAAACAAACAAAAACCAAACTGAGTAATATTGAAACCGAGTCATTTACTAGTGATTAAAAGAGATATTCTATCAATTTTAGCATGTTTTAATTAATACCTTTGCCAGGTGATAACACATTCATTTAGCATACTTGAATTACTCTCTTAGAAAACCATTTTACATCTTGGAAAGCATGCCTTTGTGAAATTCCGGCAGTCAGAAGTGAGTGGAAGTTTTGTTATTGACATCAGCAAGGTCAGGATTGCATCCATTATTTTTAACACTGTTAAGTGGAAAGACAGAAACTCATCCTGTCAGTAACCATTAGTTGTGGAAGTGTGCTGGAATTATTGCTGTAACTTTAATGACCCAATATATCAAACTGGTTCAAGTTATGAGGACAGTCTAAGATACTGCCACAGTGTCTGACAAAGCAGCATGTAGTGATTCCTTTTGTTGTTTTTCAGCATTTATTTCTTGTCTCCATACAGCTTGCTGTCAAGCACTTTTGGGGAAGAGAGAGAGGCAGGAAGCGGAGGCAGGGGGAAGCCAAACCTGCAGTGCAAGGCTAAAATTCTGTTGTGATTTTTTTTTTTTTTTTTTTTTTACAGAGTTAGTGGGTAACCATTAAACCATGGTTGAATACATTGCTGTTAAATATGGCTACTAAGTGTGTTTTTGCTTCTTAGCTTTTCCATTTTCTGCATAAAATTTCTGCTTGATTGGCTAGGATTCAGTGAAACCTCTCATTAGGGCACCATGGTTCATTAGAGCTTAAAGAGGCATCACTGAAAATTGAATTGACTGTGCTGTGATTCTCTAGTTGCTGTGATTAGTAATCGTCTGATGTTATGCTATGTCCTTTGCATGCATAAGCCTTTCTAAACTCCATGTGATTTTAAAGAGTTAATTTGTTTAACAGTTAAATTCCAAATTGTAGAATCTGCAGAGAAATTCTTTATACAATGGCAAAAAATATAAGCAATGATTTTTCATTCTGAAATATTTGTAGCAAATTATTCTAATAATCTGTACAGAACTCTAATATTCACACTTCTTTTTTCATTATTTTTTGATTTGAGAGATGAAAATTTGACAGTTCCTTAGACGTGATACTGCCGTTAGCCAGACTGATAGCAGAGTAACAAATGCCATCATGAAAAATCAATCTTTAGAACTTTTCTCCCCATCCCCCAATAAATGGAATAATAAAGCATAATTATCTTTTTTTAATCATAGTTAGAGTCACGTTTGCCTGAACACCAATATGATTCTGCATGTGTAATTCATTGGCAGTAAAATGAAGTCTGTCCTGATTTGAATAATGAAGTAAAATATATAGAAAGGGTTGGGATCTAATTTAAGTAAATAATGACTGAATTAGTGAAAACAGCTACAACAACCGAAACGTTTTTCTCATTTGCAGACAGGGAATCCTTTTTCTCTCCCTGAGAGGACAATTGTTGCGTGTGAAATAGGGTGGGTAGACAAAGCAATGTGAAAGGATGGTGTAGACAGTAACTGACCTTTGCTCTGGAGTGACGATGAAGTGACTATACTTGGCATAGGAACTGTTCCTTTCGGCCCTTCAGCGAAAAATTTGAAATTTTATGAAGTTATTGCTCCCTGATAGGGAAGTTTCATTTGTTTTAAACAGGCAGGAAAACATTCTTTCAAATAATTAGATTGTTCCTGCCCTGCTTTGGAGGTGCAGAAGAACTTCAGTGGACAACAAGCACGTGGCAGCGGGGAGGAATCTCCTTGGTCTGTCCTTGCGGAACCTGCCTGAATGTGCTGGTCCAGAGCATGACTCCAAATGCCACCACTATGAGAGTAATAAAGGCAGTCGTGCCACAGAGTGTCCAGCAGGGCTGACACCAATTGCTCAGTGTTACATTTCACACTCCTTTGCTGGTAGCTAGCCCTTTTCCTGCTGCATTTAGGAACATTTTGCTATCATAACCTAATGGGTGATGACTGGATTTTCCCCCTTGCTATTAAAATAAATACTAATTCATTTGTTTTGTTGGATTTATATGTTTAATAGTCTGTCACTTACCAATAAATTCAGGGATAATACAAAGCCATAGTTAAACTGTGAGTGAATTTTCGAGTTAGACTAACTCGTTTGAAAAGTTTTCAGGTCTCTATTGTGAACATCCTTATTGTTCAAATTTGTTATTAGTGAGCCTTAGAAAGAATATTGAAGAGGTATTGTTGGTATCACATAAACTGGAGTTTATCTCGAATAAGAGAGAGCAAGAAGTGATGATAATCTCCATTTTAATCTGTGTACTCTGTGAAATGAAACTGCAAAATTACTGGTTTTTGTCTCTGAGGAGCTAGAGCACTGATACAATGACATATATTTAATCAGAAGCAATATATTTAATAAGAACAAATTATGTTGCAAAAAAGTGACTAAATGACATGGGAACTGCTTAGAGATATCAAGACACAAAATTTACACTTTCAATTCCATTTCTATGAAATGAGCATTTAAAGGTCAGAAAGAAAGGCTAGTATTTGCATTTAAATGGAGATATTTTAAGTTGAAATGGTGATTGCTGACCTCTGTCCTGACTCAAGTGGTTTTTTTGCTTTGTTTTCAGGACTCAGAATGAGGCATCCAAAAAAAAAAAAGTAAAAATACTGTGAATCAGTAAAATGTGAAAATTATCTCTTGGGCCCTACTTTATTGGTATCTATTTTCACATACTTTGTCTTCATCAAATTATTCTGTGCCCAGTCGGTTTAATAAGCTTCTTTGCGTAGTTGTAAATAGAAGTTGGCCTCCACAGCATATGCACTGTGGAGTCTTCTGAAAGTAAATATTTAACACATTCAGGGTATTTGACTAAGAAAACACAACAGTAACTGGAAATACACAAGTTCAAGCTCCTGTTTCTGGCAGAGTACTTGCATTTCTCAGTTTGTGCATGGAGCACCGGAGAAGCTCATAGAGCCTAACAGCGCAGTGTTCAGCACTATGTGTACCTGTGTTGTAACATTTCCACCGTTCACTGGCAATGCACAAAGTGATGTTCCAGTTTTGGAATGAAACAGAAGTGTCTCACGGATGCAGGTTTGACTTGAACTGTATTTTTCCTTCCGCCTACTTGGTCCTGATGAGTGGGACATTGATAGGCTTTAGCAGGATACCTCCAGACTTGGCTATTTATTTCCCTCTGGAGCAAGTAATGCTTGTATTGCACTGTGCAGTTGGGAGCTGAGGCTTGTTTCTTGCTTTAATTTGCATTGAGTGGAAATATTAATGCAGCAAAGATTGCTTTTCCTGTTCTCTTGATCTGTGGTGTGGATAGGCTAGGTGACGGGTGACAGCTGTGGCTTCTCTGCGGTTTCCCATCTGGACCAGGCAGGTTTAATACAGAAGACACAATCCTGAGATTGAGATTTGCTGTCCTTGTAATGCTGACACCTATGCTACTGATAATGTGTCAGGTAAGACTTGGAGAAACTTGTTTGTGTACAGAGTTCCTGAAGGAATGTTTACCTAGTGTCACACTGCCTGCAGGTGTGTGAAAAAAATACCATGTTACCTTCTGAGAACTGCCTTTAAGTTGTCATCTGAATCATCTTCTGATCTGTCAAGATTGGCAGTAAAATTTTCACTTGTTAAAGATCTTTCTCACTACAGGGGTCGGCTGGATTGGAAATAACATACAGTGTATGGGAGAGGTGCATGTAACCTGAAGTAGATTTACAAGATACTCATAAGAGCAGCCTGCTATACTTGAAGCTTGGATAAGTAATTTTGTTTTCTACATGCAGTATATTATACTGTATGTAATCTCTGTAATTAGACAGCATTTAGATTGCCTGTGTATTCAATCTTTTTAAACTCATGCCATGTACTTCAAATCTACTAAAGAGGGAGTTTGAGTAATTTCAGATATTTCAGTGACAAAGTCTTCCTGAAACAGTCATACAAACTGTTGGAAGCTACCTGGCCAAACTGGCATGTACACGTAGTCAGAGAACTGGAGAAAAGCAACACAGAGGGACTGGGGAGGGGGGTGGGGGTGCGGTTCCACCCTGGTAATGATCATGTTGTAGGCCTCACTGGTAATAATATGCTCAGCCAGAAATATGAGTTTTTAATTGACCCTGCCCTTTTAATAAATCATGTCCAGTCTTAAAGATTCCTGTTCCCACAGACTTCAGCAGGGGTGAAGGGTCAGCCCTCTTTGCAACTGCTGGCCTCACGAAAAAGGAAGAAATCCTTCTTTGCTCAGCCCCAGTTAGGGGCAAAACAAGATACTGAATTTCTAGTTTCATCTGTGCTGCCTCATGAGTGACTTCCAAAGCTGCTGGGGTGATTTTTTTATTATTATTATTATTTTTTCCCCTGAAAATACTGCATTGCGGTATATCTTGGTCTTGTGGTACTGAGGTGTCAATACATTTGTTCAGTCAGAAACATGAATTCTTACTTGAACATGACTTTGTGACTCTTCCTTTATCTGGAAGGGTTTATCTTGTCATGTTGTTTTCAATTATTAATTATTTTTATTTGTTACAATTAATACTAATTATGCCTCTTCAGTTTCTGATGACAATTTGATAAGAAGACCCCCATCTCCCCGCGATGGACTTTATCTTTGTTTCCTTACTACTGCTGAGAGATGCTGGTGCTCATGGCTGAGCAGTCAAGTAAATGAAAGTTCACAGCTTCCTGCAGCTGTGTTCCCCAGTGACAAAATTCTGCCTAAATAGTTGCTGTTTGAAAGCTGGTATATTCCTATTTTTGCTTTTAAAAGAATGTAAATTTACATAGCATGTAAATAAAGTAATTATTTGTTTTTCAGCTGAAAAAGAGTCAATCTGCATAAGAAAGCTAGAATATTTTGATAAATATATTTATGCTCTTCCCTGACCTTTACAGTTTTGTCATGTTTTTCCTACCATTATTGCATCAAAGATTTGTCATGTGTTTCAGCATCTGTTGATGTGGCTTTTGGGATGATCTAAAGAAGAGACGTGGTTTTGGTAGTAAACAATTCATCATGCTAGCAACCAGAGGCAGCAGAAGTGTTCTTACATTAACAAGACCTACATCTCCCGAATAGGAATTTAAATTATTTCCACTTTTCAAGTTGTGAACATCAAACGCTTACTTTTGACCTTGGGCTTAACCACTGTATTTTTTTTTTTCAGATGTGCCATATATTAGACAGTGTGCGCAGACCAATATCTTTACCTTAATAGGGTGACAGAAAGTTCTTACTAAACACGTTGTGCTTCTAGATGTAAAATCTCTTTCTACTAAAACTCTTCATTACATGTTTCACTGTCAGGGAGTAACAACATATTCTGTTTTAGCTATGAAAGGTGAGACTATTTAAAAATACAGATTATTAGTATAGATGCTTCTAAATTCAGGGCTCATTAATCATTTTTACAATCAAAGTAGCAAAAATAAGAAGTGTGTCATTGGAGCTCTGATTATTTCCATCAACAGCAGCAGTTTAAAATGCAACTTGTTAAACTAAGGAAATAAGTAGGAAATATGGGAAAAAAATAATCCCCAAAGACCATAATATTTCAAATTGGAGGTTACGTAACAAGTAGGAAGCAGCCAGGAAAAGTTACGGTTCTTACTCTTTACAGAGTGGAGGGTGAACTTTTGACATGCTGACTTAGATTTCTTGTCGGAATTTACCTCATTGGAGATATGTTAGCTTCATATCTTGTGACATTCAGCTGGGACCCCGTTATTTCTTTACAGCTCTGGCCAAATTTATGAGTCAGAGGAATCCTTCACTTCACTTCAGCCAAACCCATTTTTACAAATGACACTAGCATTTTCACATTTCTACTGGGGACATTGATGAGGGGAAGAAAATAAATGGAGTAATAGAAGCGAGAAGATAATTGTCAGGAAAATGAAATGGGGAAAGAGAAAAAGTGATTTAAGCAAAAGAAAGTAGAGCCAGCTTGGGCTAGGAGTTACTTCTGTTTCTTCCAGTCTACTTTTGTTAAAGTGAAAAACTAACTTGCTGAAGGAATGAGAAACTCCTGTGTTAACCTATGGAGAGGAGAAATAGCAGAATACATCTGCAGTGCTGTGACCCTGGTCTTGCTAGCTTCATTTTGATTTCCCTAATGCTAATAACTTAGAAAACAGCAATATAAATGGACTTTCTGCTGCTGCACCTTATTAAACTCCGCTGTTTAAACATGCACTGAGCAGACCTAATTGATACTTCAGGGCACAGGGGTGATGCTTGGCTATGCATGTGGTAGCCAGAGGTGCTGCTTCCCAATATGGCTTATAGGTTTTCAGAGACTGTCAAGGAGATGGTAGGTAACTGGAGCTCCTGGAAGACCCTGTAGAGCAGAAGGGGCTAAGAATCATATTGTTTTTATGAAAACAACCTAGAGAAACACGGCACTGTAAGAAAATAGGTATATTTTCTTGATATCATATGGAAGCAGAAAGGTAGGGAAAGGGATCCTCAGTTTTAGTATTAGAAGTAGATTTCTCTTCATCAGCCATAGCTCTTCATAGGCTCCTCAGCCTCCCCTCAAGAGCTGCCCAGGTCTGGAGACTCTACTTGCTGGAAAATGGTGATTAATCTAAAGTCAGTGAAATCTGTGTTTTAACTGGCCTGGGTAAACTTTACATGTGTGATGCTGTTGGGGCTTTAAGGTTTCTTGAAAGGCTTTTTTTAAACAAATCATCCTTTATTGCCTGATACATAAGTATTTTCCTGTGTTTTGAATATTCAGATGCACCATTACCTGTGGCTGGGTAAACATGCATACTGTTTAGAATCAGTGCCACAAACGTGGCAGTCCCTCTGCTTGTCTATATAATGACAATTTTGTAATTTGCTTTTTAGTAATGTTTGAAAACCACACATAGAGAAAACTGTAAAGCTATCTTAATACAAAATGATATTGGCAGCTTTCTGAGAAGTTCATCATGATGTAATTAAGGGTGTTCGTGGAGCTTTTTGTTTGTAAATGGAAGAAAGATACAACAGTGATAGGGACACGTTATAAACTCAATCAAGTAAGTGGCAACTACTCAGTTCTCAAGCTACCCAAAGTGTGTTTGACGTGCAGTCACTTTTGCAATTATGAACACCGTGCAAGACTAATTTGCTGAGATATATTTATCATTTGTTACCTATGTATGGACATGATTTTCAAGGACGAGTAGTTGCACACTTTCAAAATAAACCACTGCAAAACAAGTCCTTTACTCCTCTGCTGATACGAAGAAATTCTAGATGAGTGTTCATCGTCATAGCCTTGCATTTCCAGTTCCATTTAAAATGCACGTTTTAAGAATTTTGACAAAGCTCACAGATTAAAAGATAAAATTAGATGCACAGGGATATATAATGACAGTTTAAGGTGACAATTTCTTTCTATATCATGTCTTCATTGTGTGATGTCAAGAACCATTTGTTAAAATTTTCTAACTATGAATGGATTTAGGTCCTGTGAAGTTTGAAATCTCTTCTTTACTTCATGCTTAGCTTTTGAAAAAATCTACTTGATAATACGAGGATTCTAACTTGGACTGACACTTCAATGGAAATTTAAATTTGTCTTTTCTGTCCTTGTTATGTTCCTTTTTTTGCCAATGAAAATATTACAACATGAAGATTGTCAGTCATCAAATAGCACTAGGACTGGTTTCCTTATTAGTTTTGGCTGTCAGCAATGTGTATGGAGCATAACACAGAATGGTTTCAAATCCCTCAGTAACCAGTCATTACTTGATAAAAGAATGAGTCTTGATCCCCCCCTCCCCATTCATTTCAAATAATATTTTTCCCAACACATGCTAAATCCTTGTAGATTTGCTTCTACAACACAAGATCCTGATGTATTCATATGTGCTGGGTAGTATTTTCTTATGTATGGCATACATTTTGATTTCAGAACTAGTAAGTTGCAATGAGGATATAAGGGATATAAGAATATAGCTAGCAATTAATGTTTAATGTCATCAGAAAGTTTCCTATACTCTTTGTTTTCTTTTTTTTTTTTTTTTTTTTCATGGACTTGCAAGAAGAATGACACACACTAAAGAGCTGATTTAATTAGATGTCAGCTTTGCTAAACTAATTTGTTTAGAGATGTATCTGGCACAAAGTTGTATAGCGCACTGTAGGTTCTTATTTGGATTTGTTCATTTTAGTAGGGCTGCCTTGAGCTGCTCTCCTTTCCTGATCTGATTTTTGTCTGTAGTCAGTCTCATCCCTGTGACAGACATTAGAGCCCAACCAGAGTCTTTACCTTCCAACTGATTTCAAGGAACCAGACTTCCATGGAAGAGATACTTGCCCTGGACATCTGCCACGTGCTAATTGTTTAGTTCAAGCAGCAACATCCTGATCTGCCTGGATAGATACAGAACACGGTTGTGGTGATGGTAGGGAAAGTCATTTGAATATGCAGGAGAAAATCATTCCCTACCCTGACAAGCCCATCAAGCCCAATGAAATTGTATCTTCTTGTGAGCCTGAAGGTGGATTTGAATGAAGGTGGAATGAAAGTGGATTGCACTTGAAAAAATACATATGTGAACCAAATACCTTGCCATCTTGGGAAGACACTCTGCCTTACTTAGACATCTTTCAAAACCAACTAACTTAAATATGACCGGAGGACATGAACCATAAACCAGAAAAGGTCTATGACCTCTTTCATCCTGCTTGACCAGTCAGTGCTGCCCTGTCTTTGAGGCTGCAGTAATTGTACTTTCTCATTTCAGCTTTGTATTGCATTAAATGTTTTTTTAATTAAAAATAAATAGATGAAGTAACTCCTTAGAAGTGGTATCCCAGGAACAAAATTCTTTGGGGCATTTTGCTAGAGCTAGGCTTGTTTTTATCAATTTTCCTGAAGGACATGGCCTGAAGGATGGAGGATAGATTTCAATTCTGTGATCTCAGTTATGTATGTTAAAGCTCAAGGAATAGTTAAAAGGTTACAGCTAAAATTGACCTTAAACCTGCTTGATGTTCAAATCTTCCATGTGTTGACAGTTCCTCTCAAGTGAAGGTCATTGCTTCAACATAAGAAGTTTCCCACTTCTGTGTAATGGTAATGTGTCATAAATATATTACAGTCAGAGTGGAAGTTAGGGGGCTGTTGACTTTTAGCTTCTGAATAAGAAAAACGGGGTCCCCCTAACAGATTCCACTGATCCATTTCCCAGCAAACATACTTTTAAAACTGGATTAGGTTTTAAATTATTTATCATGACAGGATGTCTGTCTGGTATGTTTATATGTTGTTTACCTCAATAGTTGTATGAGGCGTGCTTCTATCCATAAATGATTTCTTACTTATTATTAAACCAAAATTTCATGTTTCTTCATTCAACGCATTTACATCCAATAATACATACCTTCAGATTAACCCAAATAACTTACTTTTGTATTTTCCATTGACATCCCTTATGGCTATGGAAACTGTTAAGCCCCATGACCACTTGTTCATTTCATTAGCCCCAGAACGGGCTGAACTGTTCAGTTATAAGTTTGCTCATAACTTTGCATCATCTTTGAAAAAATGGGCCAACACTGTTGCTTTTTATTTTCATCTCATTTTGTATTTTAGTCTGGCCAGCCTGGAATCTGAGCTTTTCTTTTCTGAACTCAGTGTAGTTTGTCTACATCATTCCTGGGAGTCAGCCTGGTGCAGAGGTTAGGTAATAAATCTGGGTTCTTGGCTCTGGCTCAGACTTCCTGTGTGATCTTGATAAATCATTTACTCTTATTGCCTCAATTATGAAGCAAAAAGAGATAATATTTACTTAACTTGGAAGTACTGTAAAGTTAAAATTTTTCAAAGCTTCTCCACCTATTACTCTGGCTAGTTGTGTGTCTTTTATCTTTATTCTCTTCCACGTTGAACTTTGTCTTTATTGTCTCTATATTCTCCTTTTTTATTTATTTTTTTTATTTATTTTTTTATTTTCCCTCATATTATTTTATTTTCCCTCACTTGACACTACTGCCCATTTTATACCAAAGTTATTTTTTTACTGTTGAGGGTAATTCTCTCTGGCTTGTGATCTGTTAGTGTGGGCCATCCCAAAGCTCTCCTCCTGGAAAGTCTTCTGGAACGTTTTCTTATGCTGCAGTTTTTTGTGGGTTCAGTCCAAGCTTTGCAGAATAGTAGCTTTGTAATGTGTTTCTGCTTTGTTAGTACCACCTCATTGTTTTCAGTTCTTTTCATATAAATATATGTTGCCCTCTCCTATATTTTGCTGTTTTCTTTTTTGTTTGTTTCACTTAACCTTTTTATATTGGCATAAGAAGCATCACTAGGAAATTGTAGTATATTCACAGTTATGAAACAGTAAATTGCTCAGTAGTAATTACCATCTTACAAATGCGCCTGTATTCTTAAACAAAGTAAAACCTCAAAGTTTTAAGGAGAGCAGAGAGGCCCATGTACCCCAACTACTTCAAAATGTGCCTGTTTATGCAGTTGTATCATCAGCCAATACATATTTTATGCTTCTTCATGATTGTCACAGGGGTTGTGTTAAAAACAGATGAATAAACAATTATGTGAAAATTAATATGCTTGAAATTTGAGTACTGTTATTCTTGTTATTTGCACATTTGTTTTGCATAATAGATGGTTAAAATAACAAACCTGCAAGATACACTTTTTCTTTTGGTCAGTTATTTCCCTGGGACATAAATTCCAATCTTTCAGAAGCATTTTACAATTAATTTGGAACTCTTTTCCTGTATTTATTTTTGTAATGATAGAAGTAAATATTCTAAGTAGTTGCCAGTTTTAAGAGAATGAAACTATGCTGTGTTTTCAAGAAGTGTTATGCCTATTTAAAATGTACTACCCTGAGACAGATTTATGAGAATTGTAGGGAAAAAGCTTCAAACTTCATTTTTCTGGTCTGCACTCAATGGTGCCCCTGATATCACTGGGAGAAATGTTTACTTCAGGTCCAGAGCCAGTTATGGGCTGCAGGCGTGATCAGCAGACTCCATGAGAGATTACTAAAAGAGTGATTTAAGCTCTTCTCAAGCTTTAGACATTTTCTGCAGTCCTTCACTTTCCAGGGCATGCAATGGAACCTCTTCTTAACCCCAGTTCTATCTCTTTGCTTCACAGGCTTTGGGATTTAGATTGACGTACCTTCCAACTTCAAGGGGTTTTGAGTCTTATGGAGCAGTTTTAGACCTGTGGAGTACAGACTCATGGTAGATGCTTTTATTCTTGGCAACAAGTCCGTTCAGAGGTCGTTCATTTAATGATCCTGTGTCTGGCTGGAGTTTCTGTTCCTCTACAACTCTCCCACAGCAAGGACCTCTGATAGTCCGATAGCATTTGCAAGCTTAATAGCATACATTTGAGAGGATAGAGATCTGCAAGCTTTGTCAGGAGCAATTTTTGTTCCCATGCCAGTAACCCTCATGCCTTCAGTGCTGAGAGACACTTGCTTGAACGAAAATGTATGTGGGAGTTCTGTGCTAGTAGTTACTCCCTCTTCTGTAATGTTAACTAGAAGGTATCAATTAGAATGATGATTATGCTGTTTAAACAGCACCTGTTTTTCTATTTTGAATTGGCACTTTAAAAGCCAGTGATCAAGTTATTGCTTTATTAACGTAGATCTGGTGAATATACTAACTAATGACTTCAGGATTTGATGTGACATGAATGTTCTATTAATGCAGAGGAAAAATTAGGCTATCATCCCTGTCAAGCAAGAAACAAAGGAATGATAAATGGGGTGAATACTTATCCTAGCTCCATGCAGTTTCACGTAAGTTCGAGGTACCACCCTGAGATTATCATTTGAAGAATTATTTTTAGAACAAAAAAGGAATGAAGTGAGGTGGCACTTGCCATGCGTTAGAACCCCTGAATGACAAAACCACGCGACTTTCTTATGCCCACGGGACAGGGAAGTCTTGGTGTTTCACCTTCAGCATCTCTCACTGGTGGTTGCTGGGGTGCAAGGTTGTGAATGAAAGTTAAAAGCCATAATTTTCAGTAAACTTGAGCTTTTAAATGGCAGTAAAGCCCCCTACAATGAAATTGTTTCTACCAAGTGATAGGAAGCTTTCTGTAGCACCTGCAGCATTTATGTTAAGGACTGGCTTAAGGCCTTCTCTCCTTCAGGTACAGTTTAATAAAATGAACATGCAGGAGGATCTGGATAGGCTGCACCGATGGGCTGAGGTCAACTGCATGAAGTTCAACAAGGCCAAGTGCCGGGTCCTCCACCTGGGGCGCAATAACCCCAAGCAGAGCTACAGGCTGGGAGATGAGTGGTTGGAGAGCTGCCAGGCAGAGAAGGACCTGGGAGTGATGGTTGATAGCCAGCTGAATATGAGCCAGCAGTGTGCTCAGGTGGCCAAGAAGGCCAAGAGCATCCTGGCCTGTATAAGAAACAGTGTGACCAGCAGGGCTAGGGAGGTGATCGTCTCCCTGTACTCGGCTCTGGTGAGGCCGCACCTCGAGTACTGTGTTCAGTTTTGGGCCCCTCGCTACAAGAAGGACATGGAGGTGCTTGAGCGAGTCCAGAGAAGAGTGACGAAGCTGGTGAAGGGTCTGGAGAACAAGTCTTACGAGGAGCGGCTGAGGGAGCTGGGGCTGTTTAGCCTGGAGAAGAGGAGGCTCAGGAGCGACCCTATCGCACTCTACAGGTACCTCAAAGGAGGCTGTAGCGAGGTGGGGGTTGGTCTGTTCTCCCACGCGCCTGGTGACAGGACGAGGGAGAATGGGCTAAAGTTGCGCCAGGGGAGTTTTAGGTTGGATCTTAGGAAGAACTTCTTTACCGAAAGGGTTGTTAGACATTGGAACGGGCTGTCCAGGGAAGTGGTGGAGTCACCATCCCTGGAGGTCTTTAAAAGATGTTTAGATGTAGAGCTTAGGGATATGGTTTAGTGGGGACTGTTAGTGTTAGGTCAGAGGTTGGACTCGATGATCTTGAGGTCTCTTCCAACCTAGAAATTCTGTGATTCTGTGATTCTGTGAACGCTGCAGCCATTTGTTCCAGAGATATATTCCTCTAAAAGGTTTCTTTATTGACTTTTTTTTTTTTCAGTGTTCCCTTTCTGTAATTTCTGTGGAGTTTAATTATTAGCCCCAGGTATCCTGGTTGAAATCCAGACTATAAGAAATGGAAGTTTAAATTGAGACCTGTCTTTTGAAGTGCTTTTGAATGGTTTTAATATAGCTCCTATAATGTATGTTTTTCTGTTTACACTGTAGGATAAATGAGACAAAAATGATAGCTTCTGTTTGAATTTTGGTATATGAAGTTGCAGTCCCAGAGCAATGGCTATGTGATTAAAGTGGTATTTAAGTGTTATTAAAAAGCTGTAATTTCAAATATTTTATGCTTTGTATTGCATATAGCCGATCTGCAATGAAGACTAGTTACTTAATGTAATTCTGGTGCTTGTGCTTTACTGTAGTTGAAGAAACTTTTCATTGGTCCCTGCTGGCTTTGAATCAAGCCCTTGGTTTAAGTATTGATTAAAAGAGAGACTCAATATAAATGGGAAGCCAAGAGAATTAATACCGTGAATGTAGTGAACTAGGGAGGGAAGGCCAAAAAAGATTTCATCCACAGATATAATTTGTTCCTTTGATGTGATGAATCAGGTTCCAGGTGGTTACTCAAAAGCCATGTAAGTAGTGGCTTTGCCTGTACCTACCCAAATGCTTTATTTTTTTTTCCCCTTCCTCTGCATTTTTTCTAATAACTCTGCTACTTAATTTTGTTTTCCCAGTACTTATTAGATGTCTATGCAGTAAAACATTATGAGCTGAGGAGATTTAATTAAGGACCGCTACAGCTGTTGAACCTTGTAAGACAAAATTCTGTAGTAGTGAAGACTGTCAAACACCCCAATAAAACATAGTGTCCAATGGAAGAACCAGTGTTGTCACTTAAAATATGGTAGCCTAAGAGGGAAATCGGGAAGGTTCAAGATGTCTGCTGAATTCTTGCCTTTCCTAAATCACAGCCTTCATTAATACAAATGCATGTTTTTAGAAGGAGAAAGGAAAACAGAATGGAGTAGCTTCTCAAGCAGCTCCCTAATGCCTCCCATATCTAAATGCTGCGAATGGAAATTGCAGAATAAAACAAATACAGCCTGTTTGGCAAATTATATGCTGATTTACCTGGGCTTTGATGTCCTTTGGAGGATTATGCAGCAGAGGAAACAACTCAAAAATAATAGAAATCCAGAAAACATATTGAAGAACTTTGTTGTGCAAGCATGCTGTGTTTGCAAGTCACATTTTGATTGGACAGACCAATGCCTTTGGTTCAGAAACTAAATTTCAACTGGGTAAATAATGTTTTGTATATCCCTTAAGATGTTTGACATGTCAACCATCCAGATTAGTAAAATAAATGTAAATTTGAAGGACATCTAAAATTGCAGTCCGTGTAGAAAGAATAGTAATGAGCGTATTATTCACCACAGCATTGCTTCCTGGGGATGCAGTAGTGCTGTATCTACAGCCAGAAATAGAAAAGAGAAGAATGTATTTTAGGGACATACTCCCAGTCTTGGCTAGCTCTCCCTCTCTTACAACATTGCCTTTTTTCCTGTGTACCTTTTTCCTTTGTCAGACCTACTGTGTCAGGAAAATCTATAACCCTGTTGACAAAGGAGCAGACTGCTGTTGAATCTGTCACTTTATTAGACTGTAAGTGAGATCCCTTCCTCACACATTGTGGCCAAACGATCCTTGGCATGGTCTTTGGGGAGGGAGAAAACTGTGAAGACTCAGTGTGCAGAGAAAGCATCCATAACAGCAGAAGGCCATGTATTCTGGTTCTTCATTAGGTCAGCTATTCAGCTGCTGGAGTTAAAATGGTGGGAAAACAAAATTTGAGGACAAACAGAGGAGAAGACGGAAAGGTTAAGTACCCTGAGTTACCCTATGGTCTAGTCATTCTCAAATCACTATCTGTATCTACTAAATGCATTTCATAGGCTTGGAGTTCAGTCCTAGTCATGTGAAGGACCAACGTGAGATGCTATTTTAACATGTGATGCTAAGTCTATATGCTTTACAAATTATGGAACCCAAATAATAATCAAAGAAAAATGTAGTTCTGTTACTATACAGAAACATCCATGTTTTGGCTTAATGGAGACATAATCATTCACTCTCCCAAACAGATAAAATGGAATCTAATGCACATTTATTTTCCTATCCCCAAGATTAACCTTATTTCCAAAGAAAGAATGAAAATACGCAACTAACAGTAGACACGTGGAAGCAAAAGCACAATCTCACTGGGTGCATCTGTGCTGCTAAATAGTGGGTAATGAAGCAACTTCAAGCATTTCCCCAAGCTCTGGTTTGGATGACTCCAACTCTCTCTCTTAAAGACCAAGTCTGGGACTGGCTGGAGAGCTAATTTGCTTCAAAAACTGCTCCAAAAAAGGTAGTATGGGCAAGACCTGCATCAGGTTGGACTCCTGTGTTATGCAGTCCATTAAGACCATTTCAGAAAGCTTTGTCTATAGTTTCTCAATGTGAAATGACCAGTCTTCTGGGCTGCAACATAGTCCTTGTATTATGCTGTGTAACTTGAACTCAGGAAATACAAGTATGCAAGAGATGTGTCTCACGCAGTTGGTCACCACTTAGAGTCCAGAGAACAAACAATTGCATGGCCTCATCCAGTAGCCACCTTTGGAGATTGTTAGCCCCAGGCAGTGTAGGTGTGAGCCAAGCTTTGCCTCCAGTCTTCAGGGCAAGAGGTCTTTTGCCGAGTGTTTATTGCCCCGATCCCAATCTGGATCTGAGGAAACTACTTATAAAATGGAATTTGGTCCCTCACTGTCAGGCTGTGTAGTGCTTGCCTTCATTCCGTGTGTCTTTTTCTTGGTGGATGCTGCATCTTCCCAGTTTTGTGTTTGTTTTATTGTATTGCAACGTGTGCACACAAACACACACACAAAAGGTATTTACCTGCTATTTCCCTCTTTTCCTCCAAACCCAAGAAAGTCTGTAGCACAGCAAATAAAGGAGAAACTGTCGCTCGTGACACAGGGAAGTTAGAACGTGCCTGTTTTCAAATGAGTCACTGCGTGAGCTTAAATCCGACTGTGTCTCCAGAAGACTTGTATTTTATGATTTCAATTCATCCGCCTTGTTTCCTGAAAGAGCCTGTTCTCCTTATCTAATGTCTGTAAAAAGTTTTTTTCTTTCTTTTTTTTTTTTTTTTCCCCTCACCATTTTGATAGGAAACATTTGGCAACTTCTATTTCTGAAAAGACCATGGCAACCTTTGGTTCTCCAGTGCTGCTTTCTAAACAAGAGCATGCACACAAAAGAAAAGATTAATGCGTATCTTTCTTTTCAGAAGTTGAGATGGGCTCACCTTTCCTTTCAAAAGATTTGTGTTTTATGAAGCAGCTATGTGTGTTTTAGCTGTTTTGTTATTTCATATGATCAACCTTTTTAAAGTTTCAGAGTCATCTCCAGCGAAGATACATTATGTTGATGCTCAGGTTTCTTTAAAATATTTTTTACAGTTTGAACTTGTTCTTACTGAAAATTCTGGAAATCACATTATATACACTGTGGTTTTTAGGCAGACTTGATGAAAAATTTACCAAGATAAAGTTTTGCCTTCAGAGCTCACCAGTTCCTCAAAACCTAGATGTTTTCAAGAAACATATTTCACATGCAGTTGGTGGAGCTCAATAAGTAACTGAGATCTACCAGTGAGTCACTTGTTTTTTCAAACAGAATCATTTATTAATTTTTTGCCTGTTAATAGAGTTGATCACCGACTCGGGTCTGTTTCCCTGAATCTCTGCTATCAACATTTCAGAGCTCTGTGAGAAGGGAAGAATGTATATTCAGAAATAAACTGGGGATAAATACTTGATAAGCTAACTTAAAAATCTGTTTTCTTCTTACATACTCTGTACAACAGCGGAAGTTTTTTTATTTGGGAATGAGTATGTGAAGTTTTAATTTGCAATCAAAAGTATATAGTTCTGCTTTTTCTACTTTTTTATTTTACTTTTACTGGAGAAGAGTGCCTCTGTGCTTGATGTTGTTGAACAGGAGACCAACAAGAATGCTTCTAATAAATTAAAAAATAAGTTTCATTCCTGTATTCAAAAGGGAGTTTAATGAGATTTTCACACAGTAAACAGTAGTGAGTTTATGAAGTCCTACCATGCTTGTGAAGGCTATGTAAATTATACTGATGCATATTTATTCATTTACTTCTTGTGGGAATAGATTTAGGGGCCTATAAGCATATATCAGAATTTGTTACAGGGAAGGAAACTTATGAGGAAGGCTTATTATCCCAAGAGTGGAATTAAGGTGAAATTAACAAGTAATTGAAGTTATCTTTGATCATGATTTTTCATTCCCTTCTTTTCCCTGCTCTGAGGAAGTGAACATTTTTGATGTTCAGTAGAGCAGCACAATGCTGCACAGAGAAACATAATGCTGAATTTTCATAATAATGTTTATAATGCAAATGAGGGACACTTCAAAAACATGTTGATTAGCATTTCTTAATAAAATGCCAGTCTCCTCCTTTTTCTTCATTAGTTCTATCAGCAGATTACATAGCTAGATTTTAACATTAGTAAATTTGAAGTGTGTGGTGGCTTCTCATGATATAATTATTTGGTGGCTCTAAATAGTTTCAGATTGTGTGTTTAAAACAGTTCCTCCAGCACTAAAGCATTACAGTGAATTAATGAGCAGTTTTTCACCTCTGGGACCTTTGCTTTGAAATCCAGTCTGGCTTAAAGTGAACTCCTACTATTTCAGGCCAGCAGCTGGCAAAAGGTTAGAAAATGAATGAGCTCCAGGGACATCAGTGAACTTCCACAGGAGCATATATTTACTTTAGTGCTGTTTTTCAGAGATCAAACTGGGGGAAATAGAGTGCTGCTGTGCAGTTCCCCCCAAAGCCTGCATCAGCCAGCCACAGTGTTCCCCCATCGCACTGCTCCCAGAAGTGTGCTTTGCTCTTCTTTCCTTCCCTGACTTCTGCAAGGGAGGCATGGCAACGTAAAAATTTGAGCAAACAAATTGCATTTTCCTTCCTGCCTGTTATTTATTGGTTTTCTCCTATTTTTTTTTTCCTTCTTTTAAATTGCCAAACCTTCCTCTTGTTCGCTCTTGTCCCGTGTTTCATTTAAAAATAATTTCTCCCAAGTCTTGATTCCCCCTCAGTGTGTGCTTTTTATTGTCCTTTTTCTCTGTTGTCTCTCAATGGGAGACCCAACAAGCTATCTCAAATTCCACATGGGGTGCATCGTTCCTCCCCTGCTAGACACCTGTGAAGAGCTATCTTTTGCTCTTCTTTTTTTTTCCCCATCAGTGAGACTTCAGAGAAAGAAATGCTTGTTGTGCTCCTTTGATTTTAGAGGAGAAACAGGAACGACATTTTATGAGCTTTTAAGTTCAGAGCAGTTGGTGAGCTGCAGTCTCTGCCCAGTTTTGATTCCAGTTGAGCATTACTCTGCTGGCTGAATTTCTTTTCCTTACTGAGTAAGGAAACAGCAAGCTGAACTTTCAAAGACAGTGTTTAAATAATAAATGCAGGTCTTCAGATTGTACAACTGAGCTCAGGTATTTAAAAGCCATGGAAGAACTGAAACTACCTGGAAAAGCACTGAATTAAGTTAATCTGTACTAATTTTTATGTCTTAATAAAATGTCTTGCTAGTGCTTTCTGGAACAGGGCTGGATCATTGTGATCAGACCAGGTAACAACCTCACGTTCCTCAACTTCTTGTTTCTTCCAAGTCCCTGTGCAAGACTTCCTCTCCCCCCTAAATTTGTAGAGATAATTTAACACCTCTTCTTATTAAGATGGTGCTAAAGTCTCATCTTTGTTATTAAATCTCGATATTTTTTTTTTCCTTTCATGTGTGTTGATTTGGATTAGGCAATTCATCATAAGCCTGTTATTAACCATTTCTTAGACCTTCTGTGTCAGACAACCAGTTGTCACTTTATCTGGTTGTGGATTGCTGCTCAGCAATCAGGCCAAGGCTTGCTGCATGCCAGGCAGCTCCGTCCTCTGATTTCGCTCCCAGGGAAGCCATACATAATTCTCCAATTTCTGTACTGTAGCTTAAATTCAGCATTCATATTAAAACAATGACTCGTGCTATTGATGATTGCTTAAGCTCTTTGCAATTGATAGTGAGCTGGACCTTAACTGTTATAAAAATAATTGTAGCTCCAACAAGCTCCATAGTTTTACCACCCAACAGTTTAGTTTAATTTCTGTGGCGAGTTGCACTTATGGTTTTGTCTGCCCTCTTCTTGTAGTGGATTTTTCAGGAGGGATGTGTATTATTTTAAAAAGATTGTAGCTAAGTGAGTTGAGTGAAGGAAATGAATTTGTGGAAGTATCTCCATTTAGAAAAAAATATTGCCTACCCCTCCTTTTGTTTTCATTTTTGAATTATATTTTGAATTATAACCATTGAAAATTTAGGGACTTCTGGACTGCTGGAGATGATCTGGTCTGCATTCTGTTGAAAGCTTTAGATTTCAAGCCTTAGACAAGGTTATCTGGAACACTATCAAACTGATTCTTGATTTTTTTTTTCCAATAAGGAGGTTCCAGCATTTCTCCGAGCAGCCTCCTCCAATGCTTAGTTGCTCTCGCTGTGAATAATTTGTTGTTCTAACATCCAGATTTACTTTCCCTGAAGCAATTTGTGGCCGCTACCTCATGTTATGTAAAAATACATCCTGGTGAACAGAGTATGTCTTCCTTCACCAGAACATTTATTTATTTATTTATTTTATTTATTTATTTATTTTTAGGTGTTGCAAGATTGTGAGTAGATTCTGAGCCTTTTCTTCTTTAGGCTGAACAAGCCTGAACAATCCTTCATCCTTTCTTCAGACAAGATTTTCAATTTTCTAATCATTCTGGTGGACCCTTCACAGGACCCCATCCTATTTTTCAGCGACCATCTTGAAATGGGGGACCAAAACTGGACGCAGTGTCCCAGGCATGCCCTGGCAAGTGCTGAACAGAGTGCAGTAATCCCATCCCTTGTCCGGCTGCAGTCTGGGACATGGTTTGTCTCCACTGCCCAAGGGTGCTCTACTGAGTCACATTTAGCTTGCTTTCTGCCAGGACCTCCAGGTGCTTTACAGCACAGCTATTTTATGGCCTTGTGTCTCCAGTTTGTACAGTTGGTCCCTAACTCAACTATTCTCTGCCTCTAAAGGCATTTCTAAGCTTGCTAGTTGGGTCATACTGGGTCATGACTATTGCAGCGAGAAGTGCTGGGGGGGGAATTACTTTATGTTTAAGTGTCTTCCGGAGAGAGAGGATGGGATGTGTACGCACACACACCCTTTACCTCAGTGCTCTGATACTACTGAATCGGTGTTTTAATTTCTTTATGCCTACAGGAGCTATCTGTTTTTCCATCAGAAAGATAATGTAAGAGCACAAACTGTTCTCGTGTTGCATAAAAATGCCTGCCTGCCCTCAAATACTCGGTACTGGAAGTGCTTTTTGCACTTGCCGGGCTCTCACCCTGTCTTGCTTTTTCTCTTCTCTTTTGCAAGCTGACCTGCTCGCTCTGCCCATTCCCCAAGCCCGACCATCCAGAACCCGACCCCAATCCAGAGACGGGGGGATCCGCCTCCTGGCCTCAGCCTCCCTGGAAGGCCCAGGGGCTTGATGCCAACATAGCGCTGGGTGCTGAAGTACCATGCAAGTTCTGCTCTGCTGTGGAAGACCTGCAGCACTGCTGCCGTGCTCCTCGCAGGGCCTTACAAGGCAGTGCTGTTGTGAAGTTTTCATGGGTCACAGAAGGCAGACATGGCAAAAGAAAAAAAAAATCTAAATATTAAAAAACAAAAGAGAAATAATTGCAGTTATTATTGATCACCAACTGTTTTATACCCTAGCTACTTTGAGAGTCGGATCTATCAATGCCCAGTGCTACCTGATGACAATTATGCAGGACTCTTGATGGATGGATGATATGGGCCAACCTCTCTGCTAAGCCTGTGGGCTCTTTGCATGATTGGATTAGGTCAGCTCCTAATGAGATCTTTTTCCATATCATAGGCCCGATACAATACAATGTAATGAGGGAGGAGATGCTAGAATACCAGCACCACTAGTTGTAATAAAGTGAAAAATCACTTTTTCTTAGGTTATCACAGTAATTTAACAATTAAAAATTAACTCAGTGAGGTACCTGGAGGAAAGAGATGATACTATTGCTGAGAGTCAGAGCCAGGAAGTTTTCCTAGCTCTTCTTAAAGCCAGGGGAAAAGCAATATATGATCACCATAGAGTCTGATACATTGAGAGGCGCTCTACATATTCAAAGCCTAAATTCTTGTTAGACATTCAGAACTTTAATGCAGGTCTATACTGAGTGGCTTTTTATGCTCTATGGAAAAAAAAAAAGAAAAAAGAAAAAAAGTATATAAATATAGCAACTTTGAAAGTTTCAATTTAGGTTTGAAGGGACAGTATTTTAGCCATGTTATTAACATTCACCTTTCAGCAGTGGTTTGGTAATATGGTTTATTTTAAATAAATTTTCAATCAGTAAAGAAAAACAAAAGTCATTTTTCTGGTAATGATAAAAACCCAGTACCCTTTGTCAGTAATAGAGCAGAAATGGTCCTTCTGCTTTCCATTGCTAAAAGTTTCTAATTGCTTTTCTCTCTGTTTCCTTAATTTTGAAGTAAAAATACATACAAAATTATGCTCACATCATTTGATGAAGGCAAAATTTCAAAAAGTTAAATGCTTAGAAAAAGGACTAATTTGATTTATATTACCTGTCCTACTGAGAGCATTTCTTTGCTTCCAGGTGTGAAGGCTAAGGAAAGTCAGACAGGGCCCACAGCTGTTCCCAATATAATACTCCAAGACCCAAGGCCTGCGTCTTTCGCAGGCATTAGCTAGACTAAAGTAGAAAGAAAGACTAAAAATATGGTCATGAATTGGATCCTGAACTTACAGGAATTCTGGAGTATACTGAATGGGTAGATAATGCATAGTAAATTCACACTAAGAATAAATTTTATTAAGCAAAATAAATCCTCCTAGTTAGTTTCTTCCCAGACTCACTGAGATAAAATTTTCAATAGGACTTGTGTCTAGGCTTATGATAGCACTGGAAGATGGGGTTGCTACTGGTGAGTAGGAAATTGTATCTGGAAGGGCATGATAGGATGTGGGATCCATTTCATCAATTTTGTAGGAAATTAAGTTTTTAATTAAAATAAAATTAATCTATCTTCCTAGAGATAGACCCATAGAGGCTTACATTTGGAAGATTATCATCAAACATACACAAACAGATGGCTCCCTTATTTCATTGCTTTTAACCAACCCAAGAAATGAAAACATCAGTCCTACTGGAGTCCTGTTAGGGAATTAACAAGCATCAGGTAGGTGGTGGGTGGGAGATCCTGATGCTCAAAAATATTGGAGTTACTCATGGAGAGAAGGTCCTACAGCAAGTGGTGGAAGAAAATATGAGGTGACAAAAGCACTCAGCTAAATTAAGTAAGTTACGTTAATTTGTCCCAATGACATACTGCTTTCAGAGAAAGCTACTTTTTCTATTGGAAACGCTGTTCCATCCCCCCCCCCCCTTTCCCAAGACCTTGGCAGAGCTTGGGAAAGGTGTGCAGTTCTCCATTTCAGGATCACTTGTCTTTTCCCCCAGAATACTCCCTTCACTTGTGTTTACGTATACTGCATGTGCAAAACTTTCCAAAATGTTTGGTTCTGTTGGAAATCACCCTTTCTAAACCAAGGTTCAATCCTTACCCAGTGTTGTATAGTTGATATTTGATGAGGCTGTCATTTTGTAAGTGAAGAAGTTGTATTCAACATCAGCTCATGCTTAGGTGGGCGTTTGGGAGTGTTCAAGTACTCTCCCTCTCTTCATCCCAACCCTTTGCTTCTGCAAAACTGGTAACCCTACAGCTGTGCCAGACATACAGAAGATGCATTTTTATGTGGGGAAGGAAGAGTAAAAAAGTTAAGATTTCCACTACTGCAATAGTAGTTTAAAAAAGTTAAGATGTTCACTAATAAAAGTTAAGATGTTCACTAATAAAATTAAGATGTTCATTACTGCATTAATAGTGTGTACTGGTGGAGGTGGAGGACAGAAAAAGGAAAGATACCGATAATCCCACATTTGCATTCAGAAAAGTATGAAGAGAGAATTTATCTTCAAAACTACCAGATTCTGATATGTCTGCAACCAGTGCAGAAAATAAAGATTGAAGGCAGAGCAGGGACAAGCACTGACTAAGAGTGTCAGTTTGGTTAAAAAAATAATAATAATAATAAAAATATATTTATATATATGGTGGGGGAAAGAAAAAAAGGGAAGAAGAATATTGAAAGGAAGCATGCTGAAGAAAGACTGGCACTGGGGAGCAGTCTAATGCATTGAGATATTGATCCAAAAATGCCATGTAAGCTTTGCTAGGGAAGATGTGAATATTTGGTTTCCCTGGAGCACTTAGGTACAAAAGTTTTAAAACAATTCAGGTCAAGGGGAGGGAAAAAACAAAAACAAACAAAAACACACACACACACACAAAAACCACACAACTTTCTTAAATCTAGTAGAAAGATGAAGCTTCTGTCATTTCATAAATCCAAATGAATGTGCATTTCACTCAATTTGAAACACAGCCCTAGGTTGGGGATTACTAGGATCTGGGACTGCAGATTGTGCTTGCTGTGGACATCTATAATCTGAAAATTGAGTTCTTCCTGTTGTACACAGGAATTTAGGAAATGCCTACAACTAACACATTTTTTGTATGTAAAATAGTGTGGTGAGAAGGACAAATATGTAAGTTTATATTACAGTACAAAAGTTTTCTTTATGTTCAATCTCAATCCAAAATAGTTGCTGAGTGTTGATACTGACTTAAAGGAGAGCAGAATGGAGCCATTTGCATTGAATAATGTATGAAGGAGTAGTCGGGATGTGTACTGGTTACTAAAATATGACTATTTATACAAACCAAGCTAATTGCAATGAAGCTGTTGGGAAGCATGTGGAATGTCGTATATTGATTTGCTGCAGTATGAATACAGTTTTTGTTTTTTTCTTTTTCCACAACACTCTCAAGGTTTTGTTTTTGTTTTTAATTACTTTTACATGGGGATATGAGATCTCCAAAAAGAGCCTGTTTTTCTACTCATTCTAATGTCTCTTTGTGCCATGTGTAAACACACCTGCACAGTGCTGCATGCAACATGCAGAGGACTGATAGTTTCTTGCAAAAATTTTCTCAATACCATGTTGAGCTTTAAACAGTGAAAAAAATATTAAGCCTGCCTCACAGCATAATGTGATGAGAAGGAAAAAAAAAATAGAATAGTTTTTCAGCATCTTCTGTCTGGAGGTAATGGCTACCAATGTATTTGATCATGTCATTATATAGATTTGATGTTTACTATAAGGACTGTGTCCATATCATTCAAATACAGCTAGAAGACTATTAAAGATCTTTGTGTTCTCAACTGAGAATCTAAACTGATTCTGTGCCCACTAGCAAAGGCTGGAGTTGCCATTGACAAATATGTACAATATGAAGAGACTTGGATTTTGTATTTTTTTTTTACAGCTAAGATTCATACTTTAATGTTTTGAGGAATATATTAGAATACTGTCAAAATGCCCTTTTAAAAATTTTACTTGTGATTCAACATGTTTTCAAATATTTACTCAGTCTTTTGCCTTTTAGTATGGAACTTAATCTGTTACTAATCTGTTATCTGTTATTAATATCTCTTCAGATACACAAATTCTCTTTTTCCACAGATGCATGTCTGTGCAATGGAACATGGAGCTACTTAACTGTAAATCTGGAGTCCAACACAAAGGCATAGATGCCAAATCACAGGCAACAAACCATTAATGTACCAACTTCAGGAAGATTCTAATGAAAAATCTTTCTATTGGTTTAAACATTCAAATTCCTCACTTTGTTAAATTAGATGGGACAAAAGAAAATCACAAAAGAAAAGCTCTGTGAACCTTTGCCCGGTGTCCCTGGGATCCGTCAAGCAGTGCCTGTGGTGGCAGCATCTTTCTGCTTTTTTCAGGGTGTCAATGTAGGTGCTTCTCATCTGCCCTTCTCTTGATTTCCCAAACCAAAGGGAACTTAACTGTCCATCTTCCACCTCTCTTCCAAGCTGACTAGTGGTTTCCAAATGGGGCAGAATTTCCACCAAAAAACAATGGCTAGGCAGGAGGAAGTTGTCTGGGCTTTATTTGTTCTAGGGAGCCAGGATCACAACAGAGACCATATGGGCATTGTAAGTATCAATCTAGCCTTTTCAACTAATGCTGTTTGGGAGGAGGGGAAATTAAACACACATTCATAATGCATTTCCGGTTTTCTGATGTACTACCAGCATGAGAGGAGAAAGCAGAGATCTTGGAAGATGAAGACCATGTTAGCACGAACTGGTTATCCAAAAGCCTCGATAAACGTGGTTGTCATCTTCCATGAAGTCCTACCCAAGACAGTAAAAGACTTCTTATGATGCAGTAACATAGCCAGGATCTGTTAGCGATGGGTCCCTTGCATGCACTTCGCCTTCTGGCAGCATCAGTTGAAGCCTTCATGTTGTGACTGTTTTGAACACAAGAGTTGTACATGGAAGTTTTAGTGGCAGGAAATTCATTATGAACTGTTTGGCTGTCTGCTGGGGATAGGTTATTGAAAGCTGGTACGTCCATGAACTTTGGGTCAGCTGAATAAACTGTTTTGGTTTCTAGGAGACATCTTGTTAGTGAGGAATTGACTTCTGAGTAGCAATAATTGTATAAATTAACATTAATTTCCAAAAGCATAATATCAACAGATTTTTGCAAAACTGTTCAGCAAACACTGTATGCAAGCATGAAATAGTTGGCCTCTCAGAGGTTAGGCTGGATGGAGAGACTCACTGTAAGGAAAACAGCTACAATAACTGCTACCAGCAGCAATGAAGGGTGCTTGAATGTCAAATGTGTAAAGATACATATCTATGGGAATGGTGCTTCAGTAATTGTCCCTGTTGTGTAGGTTCTCATTCATCAGTGCATTCAGAATTTTCTGAAGCAGAATCAAGGTAAACTTGGCTTGGTTTAAACCACATGCAACAAGTTTAGGTTGGATATTATGAGATTATTATTATTATTATTATTTTTACTGGAGGGTTGTGCAGCATTAGAACAGGCTGCCCAGGGAAGTGGTTGAGTCACCATCCCTGAAGGTCTTCAAGAAATGTAGAAATGTGAACTCAATAGCATGGTTTAGTGGTGGACTTGTCAGTACTAGGTTAAAGGTTGGACTAGATGATCTTAGAAGGCTTTTCCAACCTAAATGATTCTGTGAAGTTGTGTACAGCAGAGGCCAACTGAGCAGAGCTTGGGTTTTGACACCAAAGATGGTTGACCACTTCCATCTAACTGATAGTATCCAGCTGTGGCAGCTAGCAGAGGATCTGTCAGATAGATACACTCCACTGGTTATTTTTATTTTTATTTTTATTTTTATTTTTAATTCTTATTGGCATATGAAGTGATATTTAAAACCAAAATCTGCAATATGTGAAACCATGCATATTTTCTCTGGACATAGTCCCTTGATGGTCATTTATATTTTAGAAACTGACATGTTCTGTTTTATTAAACTAGACTGAAAATGGAGAGCAATTTTTTAAGACCAGAGCTGTTGACCTTATATTTCATGAGTAATAAGAATTTATTAACTGTAGTTACTGCAGGCTTACTAAAAACTGAGGATTTTTTAATACTTTGCCCCTTCTGGTACATACATGTAGACATGTACACACTATTCTTGTACATTGTTCAAATGAACAGCCAAAAAATAGTTTAAAAAATACCAAAGTGGGCTGAAAAACATCTGAATGCACAGATGCTGTTTTCAGTTCAGAACCTGAGTTTTCAACCTGAAATGTGCAGCAGTTTCACAGATTTGTATGTATTTATTTATTTTAATTTGGGTTTGACATACAAATTCCTCAGGCTGTGGATGGACTTGTACACGAGTATCACCCTTAGAAAAGAATAAGATCTGTTTCAGGCAAAGAATGGTTGAACATACACCTTTTTTTTTTTTCCTGTCAATTTTCATGTTTACGTGCATGATTCCTGCCTGTAGTTTTGCTGTACTGTAAATGACATAGTGCTTTCGCAATGTTATTTATTTAGCTGTAAATGCCATAGTGCTTTCACAGTGTTATTTATTTACAGTTTTACTTAGACTTTAGGAAAAAGAGCTTATGTGTTTCACCATCTGAATCCTTTAGGTAAGGGAAAAAATTCCTCTATCAATCATAATCTCAAAAGATTTTTGGTTTAGGTAGGCCCCAGAAGATTTTTGAAAACCTCGTTAGGATATTAGATAGTATTTGATTGTCTCTGGAGTTGTATTAGCAATTTTGTTTGTTTGGACAGCATTACGCTTCTTTGCCAAATTTAGTCGTTCTGAGAGAGTGGTTTGTGCCTGTAGAACTGCAGCTGCTTGGTAGGGTTGTTCTTCTTTTTTGAGAAAGTACAGAGAATGAGAAAATTAATTCTGTTAAGTAATAAAATAGTTTGCAGTGAAGATATATATATATATATATATATAATTATTTTTATTCTTGTTCCCCAGAGTGACAGACAAATACTTGAAATTGAAACCTCCTGTTCATCTGAAACGTCCATGGGCAGTTGTAGGGAATTGTTTTTCTCACTAGGGTACTTCAGTTGTGGACCCGTACATCAAACTGGAGAGTCTGTATGTTGCACAGGGATTTTGGTTAAGGCTTTAGTTATTCTTACAGGAGGCTACAGCACAAGTGAAATCCACCATTTTGCTGTTGCCTCTGACACACAAATTCTCCACAGCAAAGCACAGGGAGGTATTTACTTTAACATTTGTGGCTGATCAAATAAGTTTTATAACTGCGCTTGATCAAATAACTCCTGTGACTTGGTGCTGTAGTCTTGTCTGAAGGGAGGGATTTTTAGAGCTGGGGAAGATCCTCACTGGCAAAAGTATAGGAAGTAATTTGGGTGAGGTGTTCTAAGAGAAGAAATATTCCATGATTATTCACTGTAAATAGAAAAGAGAAGAAGAAAACAAACAATTTGTTCAGGTAAATATATATATATATATATATATATATTTCAGTGTTGAAAACTGACCCAGGAAGATACCTACAGATATGCTTATTTTGTGTGTATCTGCCTTTCATGCTGGCTGCATACAAAGTACATACAGAATAATTTATTGCAGGTTTCAGAACTGATCATCCGCATAACCCTTTCAAGAGCACAACATTAACTTGAGCATAGAGGGAAAATGCAGTTTTGTTTTTGATCTTTCCATGACCTTGCTGGTAGCAGAAATAAAGTAATGAAAAAATCATGCTCATAGTTTATAATTTGTTATCTTTTTTTAAAAACAAAACAAAACAAAACAAACAAACAAACAAACAAAAAAAAAACGAACAAATATTCCTATGGCGTGGTAAAATGCTGAATTCCTAAAACAGATTTTCTACAATTCTTTTTTAAATCAGAAAATTGTTATTCTTTGTAACATAATGACTAAAACTGCAAGTTTGATGGAGAGGTGAAGGGAAATTGGCTTGGAAGAGTTTTTTAGTATACTCATTTAAAACCCATTAAGAAAGTGGCTAATTTATACTTCAGCCTTGACACAAGGCTGAAGTATTGGTATCTCTCTCTTAGAAGTGTCAGACTCTTTCTTCAACATCCAAAGTGGCAGCTAGATTTTAACTCAGCTTTATTATTCCTAAATGGATTAATAATTACTTGCCAAACCAATACTGATATTAGATTATGGACTAATACTGGGTTCTCTGATGCATGGATATTCAGCAAAGAGGTGGAAGGTCTAAGTTGTCTTTTGAAATACTTGAAGAGTTTGCATTCCCTCATGCTCCCCTCTCTTGACTGTGAGCTAGCTGGAAGTGACACTTTCCAAAATAACTTGACAAAGATACTTTCAAAACTATCACTTCCTTACAGGAATTTAATTACTCTTTTTTTTTTTTTTTTTTTTTTTTTTTCCTTCAAATAAAACCTCAGTCTATTTGCAGATCCCCATGCAAATTTTTATCCACTGCTTTTAGAATTCGAACATAATATTGCTGAATGCTAACACCGTAAAACAAATGTAGAGATTATTGCTTACAACTGTAGTTTTTGGTAGTATGAGTGTGCATGTTTCTTTAATCAAAAAGAAATATTAAAATCTGACCAAAATATGGATTCTTTACACTGAAGTAGTCCCAAAGAATCATTTAAAAATATAAATTCAACATCCTATAGTTATTTATGAATAATAATAACAGTAATAGAAGGCTAGATGATAAACTTATACAAGTTAATATACTTCATAAAATTATGTATTTCAAAGACAGTTTTTTACTGGAAAATAATTTTTTGTATTTATTTGGTTTTCCTAGAAGGCCCAGTTGAGAGCATCTGGGACTATTGTGAGGGTTTTGAGATGTGTCTTCAGTGTTTAATGTGGCTGAAGTGTTATTTAATCATGCTTTTGCCACGATTTCAAGTTAATCATATAACAGAATTCCACTTGATATCTGAGAGACCTGGATGGATAACCATTTTGGAAGGACTGTTCTCTTCTAGAACACTATTTATTGTGATGTTTCCTTCAGCCTCAGTGACAATACCTGTGGCTAAAATAACATATATTTTACAACAGCATCCAACTTTAAGGACATTGTATCATGAGGAACCTCTCATTCTTCTCGTTGTCCTCCTCACAGGATTAACTAAAGCCCTGGTTTGGATTCAAATTTTAATGCTTGAGCCACCAGTCAGGGGTTCCTCAAGCACCTTCATCACCTGAAGATTCTGTGGTTAAGTCTATTTGTTATTTAATGTGCATTTGTAGACTGGATAAATTTAGTGAAATACTTGCAAAATTCTATTATAATTCCTAGTAGAAGAGCATTCGTTTGGTGGCTTCTTTAATGCGTTTCCATGTTTGGGTCTGTCTATGTATCTGTATATACATACACAAATGTATATTCAAATTATTTTTTATTCAAAGGTGTGTGTATTTTTAGTATGTATTTTTTATATTTTTTAGGGCGATGGCCCTGAAGTATGTATTCTTTCTCCCTAATACAGACAGGGTGTCCTGACTTGACACAACTTTTGCCAAGACAAATCCTTGCAAATTGAATTTCAGAAGTGACACTTCCAGAAAACAGTTTTGTCGCAGCAGTACAATCACCACATATTATGTGGTCCTGTATATACTGCATTACAAATATCCCCTGCCAAGGGGGAATAGCAATACATGTAGGCATTTTCCTAAAGCTGTGATAGCGAGCGTCTACGGTAGCTGAATATTGGTGCAAAGACCTTTTTTTAAATCTCCAGTATTGGAGGACTCAGCTGGAAAAGCTGTGTGACATGCCTAAAACAGATTCAGGCGTCTCTGCGGAATGTAAGGAAAGACCTGAATACCAGGATTACAGATCCCACAAATCCTCCGCTTGGTTGTACAGAAGTATCAGGCAGTTTATGTGTTCAGTTAATCTATTTTCACTTCAGGGTAATGACTTGCAGCTGTAGCCTACTTCATTGGCAGATCAGAAGCCACACTGTAGTATCTGCCCGACCTCCACCATTTGTCTTGGAAGGGGAGCTGTTTAGCTTACGGCATGTTTTATTCTCCCAGGCTACCCCTGAAGATAAACAGAATCTGGGCAGCACAGCCCCAGCTCCCCTGGGGTAGCTCTGTGGCATTCCTGGTGCTTGCTGCCCACCGTGGGCACATGGGTTGAGGTCCCCAGCCCTGCTGGGTGGCCTGAGGGGCCTGTGCTTCCCCAGGTGACCTTTCATGAAACCAGTGCTCTGAAACCCCGTGGTGCACCCAGGCTGGGAATGCTCAAGTGGAGAGTCCAGCAGGCCAGGTGGGGGAGGCAGGTTTTCTGGCTCATCGTTACCCAGTGGTAGGAGATAACCCCGCCTCCAAAAATATGGTGTGTCTTCTGGCCTGTATTCTTTTGTTTAGTTTTAAAGCACCCCTCTCAAGCTGTGTTATTCCATGTAATGATGAGCAGCTTTCTTTAGTGCCGTTCCGTTTAGTATTTGCGTGTGTCAAGGGCCCGTGTCCATCTGGAAGTCTGGCCCTGGGTTTCAGGGAGAAGATCTGGGCCCAGCTGCTGGTGCGCAGCACCTATGGTGACTGGGCCACCATCCGTGACCTGCGTTCTGTGAGGCTTCACAGAACTGTGCTGGTGTTCTGCTCTGCTAAGAGGAAGGGGACTGGGGATTCATCAAACGACCTGAAAATCTTTCTGAGGGGAAAGGTATTCCTATCCTCAGTCAATGCTTTCAAAGTATAAAGTGACCGGACCTCATACAATTTTAAGTCCTCTTGGCTTACACTGGTATGCTGGCATCTATATCCCTTAGGAAGCTGACACCAAGTTATTTAGGCTCTCCTGGCAATTTCCCACCTAAGCCCCATTTTATGAAATGTGCTGGCATGTACTGACCTACTGGGGGCTGATGGCAGGGTGAGAAGACCACAGCTTGCCTGTGCACTGCCGGGGGCAGAGCCCTTTGCTTCTGCTGAGCCGGCGTGCGCCTGAAGGTGATGCACACATCTGCTCGCATGCTGCCCACGTCAAAGTGGGGTGCCCGAATCATGGGGCTCAGCCAGAATGTAACTGGGGTGGAGGTTTGCATCAGATCAGTCTCTCAATGTTTGCTTGTGCAAACTGGAAGATCTGACTGGTAGCAGCTGTGAAGACACCCACCCATGTATGGGCCCTATATGCAACCTCAGGTTCTCAAATTTATATGAGTTTAAAAAATGGCAATCATATACATAGGCACAGGGGCATGTTTTCTTCACTGCAGGTATTTTGGACTGCATGTTTTTCTGCCCACAAGTCATTAGATGTGCAGTCCAGACATATCAGAGCACTCTACTTCTTCGCGTACCACCTCGGATTGAGATAATCTCACTTGGAGCTCAGTGCTTAATGCAAACTTTGGCAATTAAAGCCTTCCCCATGGCATTGTACCACACGGTGTCATGCTGCAGCACTGTTTACATAATCACCTTACATCGCTGGATGGCCAGTGTTGCATTAGGAGCTACTATGAATTTATCATAATGCAACGTAACCTAATGAGGTCTTGTCTCCAGTCAGGACGGGTCTGACACAATCAAGTAGGTAAAGCCCTGGTATAAACTGGACTAGGGAGGCTTTTGCACACAGTTATGTTGTCACCCAGTGACATACCTGCAGGACTTGTTAAGACTCATTGAGTAATTCAGCTGTGAAATACTGAAAAAAAAATAAAATAAATTCATTTAAAAAGTTCAGACCATTACCTTAAAATACAAGCAGTAATTATTTGGAGAGATACCATGGCTATGTAGTATTAGTGTCACTCTTGTTCTTATTGTGGTAAACTTAAATTTAGGATTGTGTTGCAAAGGCAGAAATGTTTTTAATTTGAACTATTAGAGTAAGTTGAAACATTGCCTTACGGGTATTTGAATTGAGTCCTTGTCTTTAATTTTACTAGGAGAAAAGTTAGTGGTGGGAATTGTTTTAGAGCATATGATTCAAATTCAGTCTTTGGCAAGAATTTCGATTTAGGGCTTAATCTAGAATTTGGCATTGCCAACAAAGGTGAAGTATAATTATTTACCAAAGAACATTGAAATGGCACCCAAATTAAGCACTAAGCACATGCTGAATTATTTCTACAAAGTCAACCCATGCTTTCAGTATGGCTTAGTGGGAAAATGCTGCAGCTCCCATGTGAGGACCGCAGGAATTGTCAGCTTTCCTTTCCCCATTCATTTCCCCCTTTTGCCTCCTTTTCCAGACTTTGTGTAAGACATTGGGTCAGATTTATTATATCTTGATAGGAATGAAATGCAAATTTCTAGGACACTAGGATGCTTTGGCAAGTGGATGGCAACTGAATCTTTGTTTTTACATCTTAAGGAGTGTCCTCCATTTTTTTTTTCATATTTGCTTTTCCTTTCTTTCCATTTTGTTGCCATTCCTGTCTCTCTTTTGCTCCTTTTACCTTTCCTACTGTTTTTTGTGACTTTGCTTCCTCGATTGCAGAAGCTGCATAGATATAAAGTATTACACAGTGGATCTGCACTATTTTCACCCCACCCTGTGGCTTCTGTATTTACACTGGGATGTTGACTTCATCTGCTACTGGACTCCAGCGCACAGAAGTGGCTCTATGCATGAAAAAGCCTTGGGAAGGACATTGACTACTACTTCAGTGAGTTCCCCTCTGCAACCCTTTCATGTGTAAAGCTTACACAGCCTACTGCAGAGAGAAATGGACTTGGCAAATCCACTGCTCTCTGCAGCAGACTCAGCATGCAAAGGGCTGGCAGGGTTGAGCTACAGAGAAACCCAAGCGTGACATGAAGGCCAGTGTATTCATCATCTGGGCCAGAGTCTGGCACCACTTTGTGGGCTTTTCTTTCTTTAAAAAACAAAACAAAACAACTTAAACCCTTATCTCTCTCTGCCTGAGATTTGCTAGCTTATTTTCTAGAAAATATATCAGAAGTGGTTGGTGCTCAAGTTCCTTTTAGATGAAAGTTTGAAGGAGCTTTACAAGATATGTGCAGATACTAACATTAGTGACATATGTTTAAGCTTTACCTAAATAAGGCATTCTTTAGCCAGATGATACAGCTCGTTGTTATGCTGAAATATTGATTTAGAATTATGAATTCCTAATCCCTTCCTCAGGCTCCCACTGCTGCATTCCAGATGTGGGAGATCTTGCGTTAAAGCAGTGCTGCCTCTTTTCCATCCCTCTTTCATTTTTTTCTCTTCAGTTTTGCACTACCATCTCATCCTCTAAGATTTGATGTATTGATTCATAAATGGGAACATCATCAGTAGTAAACAACACCCTGTCCCTGGACCATAATTTTAATGTGACTGTATTTTTATATAAAACTATCAATTTCTTTAGCAATTTGAACTTTTTTTTTTCCCCTGTCCCATACATTTCGACTAACAGGAGCCTTACTATTTCTGTTGTAGTAATGCTTTAGAATATCCATTAAAAAATGCAGTACAGGCTGGTAAAATAAGTATCAAAAGCATTAGAAAATGGGTATTTTAAAGAGATTTTCTAGGGGACAGTGCTCCCAAACGTGCACAATTTATTCATTGTATGTATTTGATTTGCAGATTGTAATAAAATGACATAAATAATTGTGAATTATTATTACCAGGAATACTTACAAATATTTAATAAGAAATGTGTAGCACTCTATAAATGTATTACCCATAGGATTTTCCCAAAACAATGGAAATATATTGCCTGCTCTAGCACAGCTACAGGCTATGGATTCCTCCTTTTGATTCCTTTCTAGGGACTAGCTAATAGGAAATCAGGCAGGTGTATCTCCACTCCAAGGAACAGCTTGGTGCGTGTTTGTGCATGCACGCAGTAATAGGATCCCAGTCTTGTTTAAATTTGTTTATAGCTTGTTCTGTAGCATGCTGAATAGACTGAAGGAGCATAAAGTGCTTGATGACTGCTTCCTGCTTTGTTGCTTCCCACTTCTTTCAGGAAGAACCCAACAAAACCAAACCCAAACAGGTATGAATCATTCATTTGAGTTTCATATTGCTGTACAGATGGCCTTAAAAGGATTTTATAAATGTATGGCCTCTATCATCTGAAGTTCTTCTCTTTCATAGTATTACAATAGGTTGGCTGCTGAGTTGTGCGTTACTGTGCTCTACTTGAGCTGTTTGGAATATTACTTTGAGAATTGGAAGGGCTCTGGGGTGCTAAAACTGATTATGAGATTTTTCTTTGCTTGACAAGATGAGCAGGTCCATGTGAAGTATAAGGCAGTTAGGTGGATTGAAGGCAGACAGGTTTCAATCACAGAATCATGTTGTGCTTTGCTCATTTTTGAGGTGGGATGCTGGCAAAATTGAGTTTCAAGAGGATAATTACAGCCCAATCAAATCCTCAGGTTGGTTTCATAGCTTTTTTTTTTTTTTTTTTTTTCTTGAAGAGATTTCTTTCTGTGAATTAGTGCATTCTGAGTGTTCTTCAGAAACTATTTGTCATTTTGACTTTATGAAAATCAAAAGGTAGCAAACAGAGCAAAAACTGTCCCAAAATCTTCTTTTTGCTAGTTTTACAAGCAACATCAAGGACGCACAGTCCTTATCAGTGGTTTTTCCATCTTCCAGTGGGTACGATGCTCAGCGTGCTTTCACAGCGGCTCTGTGCACTGGCCCATAGCTCTGCCAGGTAGGAGTCTCGGCAGGCTGGTTCAGTGATCCCTGGTTGTAACTGCCCTCCCCAGAGGTAACCTCTCGTAGCCAAAAATAAAAATAAGTAAAAAAAAAAACTGGAGTTAACTCTGCAAATGGGTACTGTTCTGAGTAGTAAAATAACCCCTTTAGCTAAGCAGGATAAGCTGTGAGACCAGGCAAAAGCTCTTTAGGAAGTTATAGCCGTACATGCCCCAACAATAACGCAGCATTCATGGGTCCCCTGTATCATTATACTATTTATTGGTCTCGAACCACAGAGGTTGGGTAAGGGCTATGGCTTTTCTTAATCTACTTTCTTCAAAACCATTTGCTGCAGACCCTGGTTTTCATTTGTGTGCTGGAGAGCCTCAGTTTGAGCTCCTGCTGCCTGAGCTGTCCCCTTGCCAGCTGTGGTGCGCTTCCAAGTTGAGTCAACTCAAAGGGCTTCACTGGGGATCAGGTGAGGCCCCTGCTCAGCCCCAAAAATTCCTCGCGCAGAGGGTTTGTCTTTTCCAAGTCTTCTGGTGTGATGGGAGTACACCCAGACCATCTCATCCCTTGATTTTGGAAGGAGTGATGTTGTCCACCTGAGTTCCCGCTCGCTGGCATCCCGTGTTCTCTGTTGGTGTTCTGCCCATCCTGTTTTCCTGTGTCACGCATTGGTACAAATGATTTCACCAGGGGCAAATCCTGTGAGAAGGTGCTCCTCGCTCTTGTGAGGTGGTAAGTGACAATTTTGATACCACAATGCAAAGATCTGTCATATAAGACTTTCTTGTTACTTTGTGTGAATTGTAATCCTGCTTTTGTACTATTCTGAACTTTTTCTGTTTCTACTTCTGTTATTTCTACTCGTTTGATTACACCACATCTGAGTTGTAGAAAGATGAGTTTTAACTTTGAAATGTAGCTAGCATGATTCAGCAGTGCCCTGGTATGAGTTGATAGGTTTAATGTTGAAGTTGAATTTAATTATTTTTTTTCAAGAGGGCAGAAAAAAATAGCTAAATATCAGATTTTCCAGTAACCTGCCAGAAAGGTGGGAGCTTGAAATGCCATTTACACATGACATGGAAAATTCTGCGATCTGTGTATGTCTATAGGAAAAGTAACATGAGATCAGCAGAAAATAACGTAGTTTTTCACTTCTATGTAACCTAACTAACCCTGGGACTAAATACAGTGGAGGTGTACCAGTCCAGATGCATCAGTTTAGGCAATTTTGATGTTTTTCTTCCAAATGTATTGTTTGGCAGTGTGTAATTCCTTAATACAAAGCAGTTGTTTTCATTTTTAATGTTAGTTACAGGGAAATTTATGGTGTATTTGTACTTCTCTGCAAATATTCAAGTGCTCTTCTGGAAGAAGGTATGCAATAAATAACATTGGTTCATACGCAGAGTGGACATTAAATCATTTAACAGTATAATAAGAAAAGCCTGAACCAAAATCCTTGTGGACTGAAGTGTTTTTTTTTTCTTTTTTTTTTTCTTTTTTTTTTCTTTTTTTTTTAAATTAGATTTTCCAGTACTGTGTTCTTTAATGGTGGACTTTCCCTCCTGCTGGTTTACGTCCAGTCTTATCTTAAAATTAAATATGGTGGAATATCTACTGTAACTACAAAAAATATTTTCACTCGTGTGTATCTATATTACATCATTATGCTGTAATTTAAAATATTTCCATGCCTTTTATGAATACCTTCAAGTCTGAGCAGCTGACAATATAGTGGTGCTTGTAATAGCTCAAGTTTGCAAATACCGGAATCGGGATATATATTTTTCAGTTTCTGGTGATTGCTCTGAATTATTCTGAACTCTCCGTTTCTTAGAAAATGGGTTGTTGGGTTTCTTTTTTCAGTACTGCTGTTATATAAAAAAAATGTAATGCTACAGTTTTCTTTTTAAGCTTAAAATGTACATGGAAGCTGGAAAGTCTTAACAGATACAGATACATATTCAGCAAGGTACTGACAGCTGACAGTACCAAAGCCACTGAGCTGAAGGAGTGACTTCATTAGTGGCGTCACTGGCAGGTTTTTATGATCTTCTTAGGCCTGATCCCACTGCACGACTGCTTCTCTCGCACAGGCTATGATCCTCGCAGCCCCATTTCAGCTTAGTAACAGTTCATTGCACCTGAAAAGCACACTTCTAAGCCCTTTTCTTCTAGAGACACACTTGTGCTCTGAGAAGTGTGTGTAGGGAATGTAATTGGAGATGTGAAATTTTTGCATTTCTTTTGTCTCAACGACTCGGGTTAGATGTCGTGCATACAAATAAAAATATTTGCTTGCATGTTCAGGCTGTTTTGCCAAGAGTTTGAGAGTCAGGTTTCATGCTTTCTATCTCGCTAACTATCATCTCCCTCTGTAGCTTCAGGCTAAATACTGAAAGCACGTGGAGGAGATCTAAAGATAGGAGGAGCTATCTTTAACTTGTCCGCTCTTCATGATAAAATTGCACTTATGACTAGATTTTGTTTTTTCTGCCTGTTCCTTTGCTCTGTGTATTTTTGAACTTCCCGTGTACGTGTGTGTACGATGCTGGGAACTGGGGAATAAATTTACAACTCATCTTAAAGAAATACTTATAAAAATATTCTGGTGAAATTATCTTGCACTTAGTGCTGACTTCGCGCTGCAGTTAACAAAATCCTAGTGCCTTATACAGCATAGCAGCTACTTTAGCTTTACGCGTTCACTCTTCCAAGACATTCCACCATGAAGAAATATATATGTTTTTTTTTATCTGTGTCTTTTGGTCTGCTCTTTGTTCTGAAAACCTGGAGTATGATATGGTTCAATTCTTTTGCTCACTGGAAATGTTAAAGCCATTTGCTGTTCTAACTGATCCCTGCTTGGAGTGTTTCATTACTGACGCAATCTCGAGGTGAGCATTATAAAGTGAAGTATTATTCTTGATTTCACTGCGAAGCAGTAGGGAGTCAAACTGCAGGCATCCAATGTCAAAATCGCCTTTTCTAAAGTTTTTTTTTTTGGTTGTTGTTGTTTTTTGTTTTTGTTTTTTAATGTTAGGGTGAAGTGTATTTAAGGCTGTGCTTGCTGATCTTGAAGCTTGGGATGTAATGAGAAAAATGATAGAATATGACCTTGCAAAGAATGAGACGGGTAAAATCTATGTGAGCTTTGGGAATAATGGAAATGAGGAACAGTCCAAATGAATGAGACCTTTAAAGGTTGTCTTTCCCTTCACAAAGGTTTCTGATACAATGTGAAACCTCTAACAAACCCTTAAGAAAAGACAATTATGGTACTATCCATAGGGTTTAGAATCCAAGGTGTTCCGACTGGCTGCAGTTTGACAGCCATAGAAAACCATTTCAATTTAATCTATTTAACTAGAGTGAAAGAATGTTTTCTTGCTCTTGGTATGTAGAATATTTAGTCATTAATTTGGTCTTATGCTGTTTTCACTGTTGAGAGTTGAACACATTGTGGAAAATTAATTATCTTAGAGCATACTATATTTTATGAAGTATTGATTTGCCTTTTCCAGTTACAGAAAATTGTACCTTTTTTCCTCTTTAATTGAATTTATTTCTTCAGAGGAGTTAGACTGTAAAATGCTTCATGAAAAGCCCGTATTTTGAAAAGCAGGTTGTATTGAGTTTTTTTTTTTTTTTTTTTTTTTAACGAATTTGAAATATTTTGGGCACCCTTCTTTCACAACCACCTTTTGTAGCGTGTCAGTCCCAACAGAAATTATATGCAGAGCATCTTCAGCCATTTCGGAATGAGGAGTAATTATGCGCGGGCTGGAAAGACATTGATGAAGGTGTTCCTTGAGGGCCAGCTCCACAGAAAGGCAGCTCGAGTTCCCCTTTGGTGACAGCAGTTTAGGTCCTTCAAGAGTAAGGTAGCACTTAGGTTTCTGTGAGTGTTTTCCTGGGACTGGAAGAAATGCTACTGAGAGCTTTCATGTGATAGAAGTACTCTAGTCCTTCTATCACATTCCTTCTAAAGTAGCATATTCTATTTATTTATCAGATGACTTTTCAGACAGGGAATTTTACCAGTATTTTAAATTATTAATAATGTTAAAGACCTGAGCTCCTGCTTCCAACCTGTGTAACAGACACTTTCTTATCCCAGATTTTCAGCATGTTCAAAGCTTCATCCACTGTCCTCTGACTTCAGGTAGTTGAATTGATTCTTTCTTCATTTTACAGTTTCTGTGCTTGGGAAAGCAAAAGAGAGCTGGAGTGAGAAGGAGGTTGACTTTTTTGTTGGCAGTGATTTTTTTTTTTTAATTCCTTTCTTTTTCCTTATTTTTCTTTCTTTTCTTTGTTTTTGATTTTTTTCCCTGTTCTTTTTTTTTTTTTTTTTTCTCCTTACACCTGCTTTTCTAGGAACGGAACCCTTGTAGTTTCAATAACTATAAAAAATATGAATGTTTGCTTTGATTTTTCAATAGTACGTTGGGTTTCAATGCAAAATTTCTCTAGATCCCCCCTCATGACTGGCACCAATAACACTTCGGTGCTCTTCTTTTATGTCCTTTCGTAGTTACTCTATGGCTGCATATAATGAACGCTCCCTCTCTCCCTGCCTCTATGCTGGTGCTCTTCCTTTCTCCCTTTCTACCAGATTTCACTGTGGCTTTCTTTAGCTGACATATGAATGCTCAGAATTTCAAAACAGCCCACAGCTGCAATTAGCCATTTGTCAAGGTGTGCAGGAACCAACCAGCCTCCTCATTGCAGTTAAGTCTTTTTGTTGCTCTGCTGACACACCACAAAATTATCTTCTTAGCTCCATGAATGAGAAAAGTCCCACAGCAACAGAAGCCCGTCTGGTTAATATATAAAAAACCATTGTGTGCATTCACTTTTTTTCTCCCCTCCCTCGGTGTAGAGTTGTTTTCCCCTTTCATCTTGGTGTTTCTGAAGGCAGTAACAAAGCTTTGTCCACCAGCAGTTATAAATTTCTGGTGCGCCACACCCCCAATTCACTGCTATTATGCTTAGGCTTGTACAGCGGGAACCCCATGAGGCATTTTCAAGTATCTTCTCCATCCAGCTCAAGCAGTTCTCATCACTCCAGAAATGTCTTTCTTTAGCTTATAGGACAGAAGAATGAGCTCCCTTCAGAGCTTAATATACCTTTGCTTCACACAGAAGCCGAAGGGGTGGTGAGGTAATGTAATGAGAGCACAGGCAATCTGAGTTGGAAATAAAATACATTTTCTCTGTGATGTGCTCAACCTCTTCTGCCCTGGGGCTTAAAAACTGAAATCTACGCTTTAATTTAGTGTTCTCCGCCTGTACACTGAAATGCTGCTAATGATTCCAGAGAGTTAACAAGAGGGTAGCAAAAAATCATATGTCAGGAATGTCTGAAACCATAAAAATTCTAGAGGCAAGACATTTGACTCAAGTCAATGGATTTTGAAAATATAATTTTCTGTCTACTGGAGGCCAGGGAAGAGAACATATTGAGTTCATTTGTATTGCAGTATTTTTACAAACTTCTTATTAAATCAAACTTGAAGCAAAGGTTCGTTTAACAAATTAGTGTGCTATTATCTTTTTTTTTTTTAATGGTTAAATAGAATCATTTTCAAAATTAGAAAGCATCTAGAAAATATAGATCACTGTTAAATGGAGATGTGTTTTTTTCTCTTTTTCTGTAAAAGCAGTACTCCTAGGAAAAAGCCGGGATTTGTGCTTCACCAGCTCAATTATTCTTATGAACATGTCATGTATGTCAGGTTTTTTTGTTGTTGTTTTTTGTTTGTTTGTTTGTTTTTCTCCAATGTATGAATTTCTTGTGGGCAAGCGTGCATTGCATCCTGAGTGTAGGGGCACGTGTTCCTAGGAGATTAATATCCATTTCCAGAAAGATGGCAATTCTTCATGATTTGTAGACAAGGCTACTTACACCATCTAAAAACGTTTAACAGTGCATCTGTTATTTAACCTATCTATATTTTTGTTAATGCTGTAAAGAAGTTCATTTATTCAGTAAGAGTTGCTTTTCATGACACTTGAGCATCTGTTTCTGAATGGTATCTTCATTTCTTTAGTGAAACTCAAATTTACTTTGGTGCTGGAAGCTAATGCAGGTTAGTGATGGCGTATAATGCAACTTTTAGCAATTCCTGTGTATTTAAAGTAAGATTGTTGTACCCTAGTTTCTTTCCCAGAAGAGTTTAAGTTAAACTAATTCTTAATAATCCAAGTGTATTTAAAACTGGTTCATAAAACCCTCAAAAACACAAAGACAGTTTACTCTAGAATTACTGTCGTGGTTAAAAAGGATGATTTCCTGACAGCAACCTGACTTTTTTTTTTTTTTTTTTTTTTTTTTTTTCTTGATATTGCCTTTATATAGTAACAAAATAAGATGGAAAAGTACATTTCTGCAATATATTGTTTGGTTGAAATCAGCTGGAGATGCTCTTGGGTAGGTGTATTTTTCAGAAAATAGTTTCTCAACAAAAAGGTGAGTAATTTCTCAACTGCAAATAACACCCCGAACTGTGTGCCCCTGGGTATTTGGGGTGTACGGCCTACTGCCATACGAGGGCTTTGCCCCTCCAGTGGTGCAGCAGCTGTGGGACCAGTTCCTGGCTGCTTTCCAGCCTTATGTCCTCAGCTCAGGAAACAACAGTCCTGAGCGCTGTCCTCATCACAAGGGTAACTTCTTTATCAAAGAAGCATAGTCTTGGAGGTCATCTCTTCACAGGGCTTTTATTCCAATGGTCATCATATCTAGCCCCTGACTTCTTCCACTTAAGCTAAGATCCTTTTTAGATCTAGCGATGTCTCAATTTTTCTGGAGTGGGGAAAACGAAGGAACATTATGAAAAAATAGTTGGGCAACAGATGCTCAAGGAGAGGAATGGTGTTCAGGCTTCTCTCCTGCGCTGGTCTGCAAGCAGTTATTACTGCTCCTTTGTGTGGAGAGCTGTTCACAGAGCAGAGGTACAAACCCAGAACACCCAGCACGCACCATCGGGACGATGCTCTGGCATGGCAGCTCGCTGGCGGTAAGCACCCTAGTGGTTAATTTGGGGGTGAATCTGTGTTATGGTGTGGCCAGCGTTTGGCAATGTGATGTAAATGGAGTCTAGTGTCCTGTCAGGCCATGTTGTCAAGGCAAAGCGAGGAGCGCATCAGTGCTATCCAGTTAACAGCATAGTAAATTGAAGCTCGTAAGTCTAAACAAAATTCGTTTTGGTCCCTAATTTTGAACATACCTTTATTATTTTTAATGGATTGAGGCTGACAGGAGATTTGTGTAAGAAGATTTTGTGTATTTCTAATGAGAATCTGAGTCCTTTGTCAGTGTGCGACAAAATCCTGCATCATTCATAGCTTTTAAGATGGTGTTAATGTTATCCAAGATTATTTACAGCACGTTGCAAAATGGCTAAATGTTCCTTCAGAGTGTAGTGGGTACATTCATGGACTTTTTGTGGTATTGCCCATTAAATTTGCGAACATACTCAAGGCCATTAGCCCCCTATGTTATGTAGATGTAAAAAAGCCCAGGCCAGTACCCAGGCACCAGAAGTTACTCGGCAAGTTCACAAAATGGCAGTCTGAAGCATTCTTGTGGTGGCGCCGTCACCGGCTGGCAACACATCGGAGCCAGGGGCTTTTTACAGCCGATTAGCAAGCTTTCAGCCACCCGCAGCGGTACCGGACAGCAACAGCAGCTGCAGGAGGCGCACCGCGGCCCCGGCACACCGAGGAGCCCCCTCTCCTCAGCCGGGGGCGCCGCGTACTGCCTGGAGCCGCGCTGAGGAAAGTCCGACTCCCCTCACGGCGCGTGCCGCTGCCAGCGCCAGTCCCCGCCCCCGCGCTCGTTTTGGCGCGCAGCGGCTGTGTGGGGCGGGTCCCAACCGGTTGTGGCCGCTCGGGGCCGGTTGTGGCCGCCACAGCGCGCCCTTCCCACCTCCCCCCTCAGCCCTGACAGGGCGCGGGTCAACCCCGGGGCTGCGGTAGCCCTGGAGGCAAGGCGGGGGTGAGCTGCTCCTGGTGTTCAGGCCCCCCAGTGGACGCTGCAGCGAAAGCTGTGCCCTTCCTAGCCTTCGTGTTGTCTTCTGCTCGGGCCCACACGCCGCTTTCCCGTGGGCTTGTACCAGTTAAGGGAAGAGCCAGTGGTGGGGCCAGCCATGCTGCTCCTCGCCCCCAGAATAATTTCACTTGTGTGAAAGAATCACGGAATCATTGGAATGGCTTGGGTTGGAAGGGGCTTTAAAGCCACCTAATTGTACCCCCTTGCCATGGTCAGGGACATGTTCTTCAACGCCAGGCTACCCAAAGCCCAATCCAACCTGGCCCTGAACATTTAGGGGATGGGGCATCCACAACTTATCAGGGCAGCCTGTGCCAGTGCCTCACCACCCTCTGAGTGAAGAATGTTTTTTATATCTAAGTATATCCAGCCCTTATATCTAATTTAATAAGGAGGTTGTGGGGAGCTGGGTGTTGGCCTCGTCTCACAGGTAACCAGTGATAGGACTAGAGGGAATGGCCTCAAGTTGTGCCAGGGGAGGTTCAGGTTGGAAACAAGGAGGTGTTTCTTCTCAGAAAGGGCAGTCAGGCATTGGGACAAGTTGTCCAGGGAGGTGGTGGAGTCACCGTCCGTGGGGTTGTTTAAGGAAAGGTTGGACATGGTCCTTAGGGTCATGGTTTGGTGGGTGACAGTGGTGGTAGTGGGTTGGTTGGACCAGATGATCTTGGAGGTCTTTTCCAACCTTAGTGATTCTATCATTCTGTGAAATATTTATCTCCTTGTTTAGTGTAAAGCCATTACCCCTTGTTCTGTCACTACACCCCCTGACAAAGAGTCCCTTCCGAGCTTTCCTGTAGGCACCTTTGGGCGCTGGAAGGCTGCTGTGTGGTCTCCCCACAGAAGCAGCACATTTGAGGTGTTTGTCTCCTACACCCAGCCACTGCTGCTGTTGGCTGAAAGATATTTTCACCCAATTCTTGCAAGTGCCTGTTCTTTCCCCAGTAATGGTTGACATGAGGTAATCAGGCTTGGCCTGGTTAGCTCCTGCTCCTGTCAGTGGGTATAACTGCAGTATCCTGCCTACAGCCATGAGCAAATGAAAACTTCTGGCAATGGCAGCAAATACTGCACGGAGCATTTAGTCCTTATTACATACTTAGCCTATTTTTAATATCTTTCACAAGGCCTTTTCTGTTCTCTTTGAGCATATGGGCACTGATGGAATAATATATTTAGGAAGGAACAGAATTTTCTCATTGGCTCAGTAGTGGGCTTCAGTTTCTGGGGTTCGTAGACTTGTACGAAATTTATCTTATCTGCAACTCATGATCTGGCGACTATTTAGTAATAACAGTCACCCACACAGTGTGCCGGGACATCATGCTGTTTGGTAATGAGAGCTTCTGGAGTTCTGTGAAGGCACCAATTAATCATCATAGTGCCAATTAAAAAGGCCATTAGGAATACTGTCCGTAGCCATCAATCCTGCGTAGGTATTTTTTTCTCGAAGAGGTATGTGTACAGCGATCAGACTTACTCGTGTGTGCATGCTTCCTTTCCCAGGTCAACGTGACCTGGCGGAGCAGTCAGGCAAAATATGTTGGCAGTGACAATCAGTTTATAATCTGTCCTACATCATATTATAGTTAGATCCCAAATTTATTGCAATCTATTAAATCACGTTTTGTTTCTGTAAGTGGGCCATACTTCTCTGTACAGCACAGTCATACTCAAGCTCTCATCGGAGTTGCATAGCAGTATTATTGGAGTATGATTTTAAGGCTAGCATTCATAAATTCCTTTTAGAACAGGGACTTGGATGTTTTGTAGTTCCTGATGGGGAACAGTGCGTTAATTTGGGTCTTAAAGTACTCCAGTAATATAAATGATTGAGGGTGGAACAGGTAGTATTCTATATCCATTCTGTGCATTGGCATGGCTTTTTTTTTTTTTTTCCCCTAAAAAGTTCATTCAAAAACAACCATTTATGAGACCAAGAATAAAGAAGAATGCTGTTTTGTCTCTCCTCCAAAAATCCTCCCAAAATTTTGTTTTATTAGGAAGCAAAGCTCCTAAGGGGAAAAAAAAAAAAAAAAAAAAGGCAGAGCTCCAGTGCTTTGAGCAGGGATTTGAGAATTCCTAAGGGGTTATGCTTTTTGATTTTTCTTGTAAACCGTCCACTTAAGTTCTTCAAAGTTACAAGGCACTGGAAACCGCTATTGTCTCATGCTCAGCAGAGGTGTTAAAAGTTGAGAGCTGTGTGCTGCAAGAGAAATGGAGCTGGATCAAAAGGATCTGTAATAAGTGCAGCACCCTAATCAAGAGCCTGGAATTGAACTTGGGATTTTTCTCTACTGTTAGCAAATACTTTATGAAATACAGTAGCAGAAGATACATGTTATCATCCCGTTGCAACAGAAGATAATCTGCTACCTCTGTTGTTCTCTTCAACAGTTTAGGTACCAGATTTTTGATAAATGGATCTTCTGTAACGGTTGATACGCCTATCGGCATCAACATGCTGCCCCGTGATGGGATTTCAGTTTGGCTTTCCAGGTTACATTAAAAATAATAATCCAAGCAACTAGTTTATATTTAAACAAAAAATCCAAACAAAGCAACTTCAAACTCCTTTCCCAATCTCACAAACCCAGAAGTGACACACAGATGCTATACATTAAAAGAAGGACAGAGAGTTAAAACCATTTGCACACTTGTGCTCAAGTCTTCTTCTTTGTATATGAACATCATCATTCAGTTTTCTATGACATGATTGTAGACCCCCAAATATTTTGGTTGCAGGAGGCGATACAGCTCCAGGGACTGGGCTTGTGTCAGGAAGGAGCTACCTGCTTTGTTTTGTTGCTGGAATTGCGAGATGGGTGAGGTGGGAGTCCTCTGCAGGAGAAGAGATGAGCCCGTTCCTTGTCTCATTGCACAGCACCATTGCCATCACCCTGAGAGGTCACCCCAAGCAGACAGCCCTGCCCTTGTCCTTGTTCCTGGTTTTAATATGGATGGTGGTCTACGCATCTCACAGTTGTTACAGCTACCCCAAAATCCAGGGAACGATGTTCTGAACGCGATTAAAGTGCTGCACACCCTTAGCAGGTGGACCCGCTGGCTTTTCGCATGTGTGCGAGGATCTTGGAGGCCCTTGACCTTTGTCTTGCTGTGCCCCCATGTCCCAGCTGTAAAATGGAGGAGATAAAATGGCTTTGTCAGGGGGAAGTGGGAGTGTTTGCAAACAGCAAATACCTTTTTTTTTTTTTTTCCTCCTTTTTTTAATTTTTTTTTAAGGGGTCACATGGCAGTGTGCTAAGCACTGTGAAAACTGGGATGACACAAAGAACTTTGCATTCAGAGCAAAATCCAGAGGGTGTTACGAGACAGCCAGTAATGACAATAAAGCCAATTATTAACTGGCTTCCTTTCAGTCAGCAGGAGCCTGTATTTGTCATTCATATTGGGGCAGAGGGAAGATGCAGCTTGTGAACAAATGTTGGGAGAGTTTAAACGGGTGAAATTTAAAATGAGACTCCTTGTAATATTAACAGAACATAAGACTTATCTGTTAAAAGCAAATTTAAAAATGAAGCCCCTTTCCTGCCCTTCAACTTAAAATCTTACGATTATCTTAAACCCAAAATGTGGCTTCATTGTTCATTTCCTTTTTACCAGAATGTAAAATAACAAGAGCTCAAGGCTTTAGGGTATTTCAAAAAGTAATCCTTTTTCATTATAACTTCTGGTAGTGTTTTAATTAAAGGTATTAGAAGAACTGTCATGTGTGACACAGTTTAAAATGCATGTACAGTGTGCTAAGAATAGCTAGAAAGGGGATTATGTGCATAACTTGTTCACTTGCAGTGAAGTAGGTTTGATTTTGTTATTTTTCGCTGTTTATCACCTGCAATTTGATCCTGTATTTTTATGTGGCAAAGAGAGAATGCTTTTGTGGATGTTCTTTGCTGTTCCTCATATATTTACCAAATTTAAGCTGTTTTAGGAATATTTGCTTCATACTGAAAGAAATTAACGTCGTTAAAGAAAGCTACATAAGATTTTGATCCACAATTAAAGAAAAGACCCAGGATACTTATTTCATTTTGTGAGAGGCTTTTATTTCTTTCTGGTTTTGCCCCAACACCTTTTCCCACATCTCTCCAAAGTGTGGAATCACAACATATTTCAGCCCGTATTTCTGTAGTGAAATTTTCACTATAGCCTTTTTCAGAGAAGGGCACACAGATTACCTCTGAGTGGTGCTGAGCTGAAGAAATTGTATGGTTTTACCTGGTTGGCTCTGAGGCTCATGCTGCACTGCCGGAGTGGCAAGATGCAACCCTTGTGCAAACTTCATGGCTGGAAGAGGGCAGTCCAAGGGAATCCTTAGTGTGAGCTCTGGGTGATCTGGCGATCGAGGTTTTAGGCCATTATTTTTCTTTCTGTGTTTTTCTTGAAGAGTTTGCATTATGTTGCTGCCCTGTAAAAGGACATGTGAAGTAAAAATGGCAATGATGACTGGCAATACAGAAAAATGTAAGAAAATTGCACTGATTCCTGTCTAGAGTGGACAACTGGGGACTTTAACCTCCAATGTTTTGAATTAGAAAGGGACAGAGGGAAGGATTGGGGATGTTATGCCCAATCATTGTAATGCACCACTCTTTTATTTGAATAAAATAATAATAATAAAAAGTCAAGCATATGCTTTTTGGGACATGTTTTGGAAGTTGAAGGATGTTTCTGTCCACTCCTTGTCCCCAGTGCAAGTCAGGAGTATCACCGCTTTAACAGCTGCTAATGCAGCTGACCTGGGTTTGAATTGAAAGATCTTGTTGATTGACCTTTAAACAAAATGTTAACTTATTTACATACCATGTAGTCCTGGAGGACTTTTTTAGATGAAAAACTGAAGTCTTTGACTGTTATGTGGAATTTGAGCAATTTTTCTGTTTATTGCACTATTCTCTTTCTCCAGGAGGAGATCAGGTTCATTTATAAGGTGTCTTTAAGGAGGTGTTTTTACTTTCATATTCACCTTTAAAAAAAGAGAAGTTGAACACGTCTAAATTCAGCTGAAATTACTGGGATATAAGCACGTAGAACTGATTCATTTGGTCAACCAAGGTTACTGTTTGGAGAGGTAAACATGACCCTGAAATAATAGTATGTTCTGGCTTCTCTACGTGGGCAAGAGCAAAAGTTGTGCTGTGTTGCTCATTTCATGTTCTTTTTGAACAGCTAGTAAATAATGCCAGTGAAGTTTTTTCTTTT
>CM021767.1:2632335-2651254 GCA_011076525.1 Nettapus auritus
TTTTCCTGAGTTGTTTAGCTGACAGTGGGCTGATTGACCAGCCATTCTGGGAAAAATCTGTTTAGGTACCTTTTTTTTTTTTTTTTTTTTTTTTTTTAAAAATTTTTTTTTAAGTCCTCAGGATCTCATCAAATTACAAGGTGTGTACAATGCCTGTGGCCTAATTCCTTTGACCCAAACAAGAAACATCCATTCAGGAATCTGGGTGTTCCTCAGCATGCTTTCCCCAGATGTATGGAACTTAAATTTAGTTAGCAATTATACAATAAATCTAAATGTATATTGCTATGAACATATGAAAGGGAGCACAAAATAAATTCATACTTCCTCCCATCTGGGCTTTGTACAAGCACTGATATATTCATAAAAAAAAAAAAAAATGAGGCTCAAGTGTTTCATCATAAAAGGGAAATAAACAAAATTTTCCCATTTCTTATTTCACAAAAGCAAAGTATTTGTTGTGCAGTTATCTGAGGGTTTGTAGAGTCCACGATGAGAAATGTGTGCCCATTAATTCACATTGTTAGTGAATGCCACCTGTTCATTTAGGATTTTTGTATATAAGAAATAGTGTTAGTAGATTTGTGGGTATGATTATTTATTTATTTATTTATTTTAATTTTTGAATTGCCTGTGATGGTATTTACTTAAGTGTAGATGTCCCGTGGAGGTTGTGCAATACCAGCATTTCATCAGGACGCCCTAGGTGAACGTTAGGGTGTACTTCAGGTGTCCCAACTGATGGCAGTATTAACTAAGTTAAGTAACTATATAACTACATAACATAAATAACAATTACTTAAAAAATTATAAAAACTAAATATTTTAAAACTCTTATTTGCTGAGATGATACAGGATGCTACATCTGTAGGGATTTAAAGTGCTGCAGTGTGTGAACTGAGACATTGCCGCTGTGCGTGGCTGTGTCCTGCTGCACCCCGCACTGACCCAAACACAGGCTACATAGGGAACTCCTTTTCCAAGCACCCTCAGTTGCACATTCTCTCTCTACCCATGGGACAGGGCCTGTGTGCATACACAGACACATCCACACCGTTTTTCTTGGACGTCTGAGAGGATGAGACTGAATCCCTGTAATTTCTGATTATGTGGCCCTTGCAATCTGCCTGTTACCCACAGCAGGGTTCCTACCAAGAGCTGGCTACACAGTGCTTGCCGTCCTCGCCCGAAGTGAAGCTCTTGGCTTTATGGAAGATTTTGGAGCAGCCCAGAGGGCAGCGTGGGAACCCGTTTAAATCCCAGATGACTGGAAGAAACGGTGCCCATAGGTGTCGAGTGTCTCCATAGCAAATTCAAGTGCACTTTGCATGTTCTTGTCAATGAGGTGGAAATGAAGCCTTTTCCCTTGGAAAATGGAAGGAAACGTTTGCACAGTGTAGTAGCAGGTTGCAAGAGTGCTCAGTGCTGGTGCTTCTGCAGGGCAAGCAGGCGATCAGGCCTAGTCAGCATGGGTTTGTGAAGGGCAGGTCCTGCTTGACGAACCTGATCTCCTTCTATGACAAGGTGACACGCTTAGTGGATGAGGGAAAGGCTGTGGATGTGGTCTACCTTGACTTCAGTAAGGCATTTGACACCGTTCCCCACAGCATTCTCCTCAGGAAGCTGGCTGCTCATGGCTTGGACTGGCACATGCTTCGTTGGGTTAAGAGCTGGCTGGATGGCCGGACCCAGAGAGTCTTAGTGAATGGAGTCAAATCCAGTTGGAGGCCAGTCACTAGTGGAGTCCCCCAGGGCTCGGTGCTGGGGCCAGTCCTCTTTAACATCTTCATCGATGATCTGGATGAGGGGATCGAGTGCACCCTCAGTAAGTTTGCAGACAACACCAAGTTAGGTGCGTGTGTCGACCTGCTCGAGGGTAGGAAGGCTCTGCAGGAAGATCTGGATAGGCTGCACCGATGGGCCAAGGCCAATGGTATGAAGTTCAACAAGGCCAAGTGCTGGGTTCTGCACCTGGGGCGCAACAACCCCAAGCAGAGCTACAGGCTGGGAGATGTGTGGTTAGAAAGCTGCCTGTCAGAGAAGGACCTGGGAGTTTTGGTTGACAGTCGACTGAATATAAGCCAGCAGTGTGCTCAGGCGACCAAGAAGGCCAACAGCATCCTGGCTTGCATAAGAAACAGCGTGGCCAGCAGGTCCAGGGAAGTGATTGTCCCCTTGTACTCGGCTCTGGTGAGACCGCACCTTGAGTACTATGTTCAGTTTTGAGACCCTCACTACAAGAAGGACATGGAGGTGCTTGAGCGAGTCCAGAGAAGGGCTACGGAGCTGGTGAAGGGTCTGGAGAACAAGTCTTATGAGGAGCGGCTGAGGGAGCTGGGACTGTTCAGCCTGGAGAAGAGGAGGCTCAGGGGTGACCTTATCGCTCTCTACAGGTACCTGAAAGGAGGCTGTAGCAAGGTGGGGGTTGGTCTGTTCTCCCACGTGCCTGGTGACAGGACGAGGGGGAATGGGCTAAAGTTGTGCCAGGGGAGGTTTAGGTTGGATCTTAGGAAAAACGTCATTACTGAACGGGTTGTTAGTCACTGGAATAGGCTGTCCAGGGAAGTGGTGGAGTCACCATCCCTGGAGGTCTTTAAAAGACGTTTAGATGTAGAGATTAGGGATATGGTTTAGTGGAGGACTTGTTAGTGTTAGGTCAGAGGTTGGACTCGGTGATCTTGAAGGTCTCTTCCAACCTAGACTATTCTGTGATTCTGTGATTCTGGGAGCAGGGGAGCGCTCTGGGGTCTGTTCCTCTCCTCCCTCCAGAACTGCTCTTGGGCAGGCAAGGGGTTCTTGTCTTCTTCTGAAAACAAGTGGCAGAGCAAATAGCTGTCACTGAGATTGTTTATTCCCTTTATTTCTTTGGTGAAACCAAGGGAAACCTCTGACACTTCACACCTGATGAATGTTTGCCTGCTTTTTACTGCCTCATGGGCTTTCTTCTGCTATGTCGGGCAAAGCGAACAAGTGTAATATTGAGGCAGGGATGGGGAAGAAGATGAAAAAAGGAGAGCGAGTTATGCGGCGCGAGCCTTTAAAGCTGAGGAAAAAGCAGTTTAAAATTGCTGAGTCCGAAGCAAACATTGCCTGGGTCAGCTTTCCAACGTGACAGCGATAAACACATGACCGATAACCCGACAGAAGGGGTGTTCAAGCATACAAATACCGGGAACGCTGCGTGCTGCTTCTGCACACAAAATGCAGTACATAAGCCTGGACTTCCCCGGCAGCATGCCTCCCATCTCTCCCATCCGCTCGTTTGACGAGCGTCCTCCCTGTGAAAGCGCAGCCTTTCTGATCCCATTAGAGAAGAGAGGCTCTGTCTCCGTGCTCCTTTTCGCAGCCCGTGCACTCTGTGAACTGCACTGTGTGGGGGGGGTTGTGAAGGGATGCACTGGAACCGACCGTGTCGCAGGCAGCCTTATTGCAGATGAACCCGCGCTGGCAGAAAAGCGTAGCTGCAACTGAGAGAGGAAAACGAAAAGTCATATTTTAAGGAAGATTGTGGTGCAAAATTCTGATTATTTATTGGGCAAGAAGATAGTCAGGGCTTTGTGATATCAGAGATTATGTGCCCTAGGAAGCTGGCAGTGAATTCAGCCTGGTGCTGCCAAACCATACTTCAGAATCTGAGGTTTCATATGAAAAAGGAGAAAAAAAGCAAAACAAACAGAAAACCCTCTATACCCTGCAGCTGCAGAGAAAATACTCAGAAACTCACTGAGACCAGAGCTGTGTTCTTGTCTTGAGTCAGCAATCAGCTTGAAGCAATACCTTTGAGAAGAGCGAACTGTGCTGGTCATTTCAATGCATGCGAGCTATGAAGTCTGACGTGTTTCACAGCAGCTAGTCCGTTTCTGTGCTTTTTTGCAAAAAGCTCACTGTAATGTGTGCCATTTAAGAACGTATGTTCTTGAGAGAGAAGAGAAACTAGAAGGAAGATTTGTTATTATTCATGTAAATCTGAATTAATGCTAAACTTCATTCTCTTCTTCCCCCCGCCCCCCCCCCCCAAAAAAAAAAAGGCAAACAACTTTTCAAATTGTGGAGAAACAGAGGAACAAGGGATATTTTCTTTGCCACCGGAAAAAGCTTTAGTCATATCCGGACTCTTGAAAAACTCAAAACAAAACCCCCTTCTTCCCACTACCTCCTACATTCTCCTTAGTGCCATATGCCCCAGCTCACAATTACCCGGCTTTTAATGCATTCCACTTCTGCTCTGACAGCTATACAATGTACAACAGTTGCACAGAGTCAGAAGGCAAATCTGTGAAGCACAAAGAATCAAGAATTTGGTGATAGTTTAAAGCAAATGTAGAGAACATGGAAGTAAATAACAGAAGTAAAACTGGATGCGGATGGTATTTTTCATTTCTCTTTGTCTAAACCTCCTGTCTAGAATTTACTTTCATAGTACTGTGAATTTCGCTTTTGGCATCAGTTACACGGAATTTACATTTAACAGGCTGCAAAATACAGGGGATCTTGTACCTAGTGCTCGTGATCATCCTGAGGAACCTGTTAATCAGCGCAACAATTGTGTGGTTATATGGCTCGCATCATATTTGAGCATTGGAGCTCAACGTTAGACAGGCACTGTAATTGCTAATAATTAGCACCGGGTAAGCCTCACAAGGTTTACTTAAGAGTCCCCTCATGTCAGATTCATATCGACAGCCTATCTGAAGTACCTGAGCGGTTTAAGGATCTGGGAAGTAATACTTTGTCATTGTGTAAGGCAGAAGACCTGCGTATGAAAGGGCAAGGAGACTGTGAAATAATTACTGGCTCTGCATTTAATTTGAGTCAATGAAAATGCCAGAATGATTGAAATGTTTATGTTGAAGATCAAGGAGTTAGATTGGAATAGGGTAATCAAAACCAGGGATATCTTTCTTAAGTTTTTAAATATTTCTTAGGGAGGAAATAATGGAGGATGCTGAGAGCATGGCAAGAGAGTGTTGGAAGGAAAATCAGGATCAGAGGTCACACCTGTGTGAAGTGATGGCTTGAAAATGACAAGTAAAAATAGAAGTATGCTTCACTTGACGGTGATGAATGGGTTTCTTGACTTGAGGAGGAAGACTAGAGGTGGCTTTGCGCTGTGGAGACGGTAATTTAATAATGGCAGTTACAGGTGAAAAAGTTTGCTGTTAAAAATACAGTGGGAGAAAATGGCTGGTCTTAATTACGCGTGGGCACTCCTGCCCCAGGCCCCGGTTGCCCAGGCAGCTCTGCTTTGCGGCTGCAGCAGCTGTGACGCATTCAGTTTGCCACTTTTCCATACTTTGGACATGATTCTCCCATCCCTGTGTTTCCCAGCTGTTCCCTATGAAGATTTTTCTTTGTGTTTATCCGTGCTTCGCTCATCTTCACCACCAGAGTATTCCGCGCTGCCCCTTTCCTCTGGCATCACCAAACTGTTCAAGCGGCCTCATAAAATTGCTCAGCTGAAGTTCAAGGCTCACAGAGCCAGCATTGCTCTATCTGGGACATACATATGGTTTCCACAATGTGGGAGGTGGGATCAGGCATATCTTCCTTACACATCTCTTATATCCCAGGGGCAGGGAAACATTTGCCAGTGTCCTATAAGCAATAAATGCCTGGAGTCTGTTGGCGTTTTGCATAGTGAGACAAAAAGCGTGTTGTGTGCTGCTGGCTGCCTCTGTTCAAACATGAAGCTTGGATTTTGAGGTTAGTGGAGGTCTGTTTGCTTAAAAGAGATTCTGATCAAGACGAATTATGAAAATGTCAATAAATACCACATTTTAAAAGGTAATAAACTGACTATTAATGTCAAAGGCAGAGCTCCAGGCAAACATTAGCAGCAGCCTGAACCACCTACCTCCATGTACCTCCTTCTTCCACAGCACGAGCAGGAGGAGCTGAAGCAGCCCTGGACCTCAGAGAGGAATTCTCAAAAAATGTCACCAGGGCTTCAAAGACACCGTGACCGTGGTTTTGTTACTTTGTGGAGGATTCAGTCACACTTTTCCATGCAAGTCCCTCACACATGTGTGACATCAGTCCGTTTTTCAGCTAAAAATACCAGGTACTTTGCAGTTTAGTGTGGAGCAATTAATCATATGTTTTGGCACCGCGATGCCAAGTTTTATTTTGTTTTGAAATACTGTGTATGGAAAATTGGAAAAATAGTCAAATGCCATGCTTAGCATATTTTTCTTCTCTTTCAGTTCTTTTAAAAACACATCAAAGATTTCTCCTACAGACAGGAATCAGAAAAAAAATAATCTTTTCATGCACCAGGTCAGAGTTTAATGGCTTGCCCACCCAGACAGGAGGTAGGTACCTGGTACTTGCCAAGTTCAGTCTGTGTGCTCTCATGACACCAGCTGAGAGATTATCAACTCAAATGACCCATTTGGGGAGCACTCCTCTCCGTAGGGTTCACCCTCCCCCTTTGCTGGACTTGAAGTCTGATTAGTGTTTAGACATCTCTTTGAGATAATGATAATGTGCCTTTTAATTAGTATCAATATTTCTAATCTTTTGGGGAATAATAATGTGCTTCTTTTTTAGCCCTTGACTGTTGACAGATGGCCACTTATTAAACATCATTAATTCTGACATCAATCATTTTTGTGCTTTTTAAAATATGCTCCTCCTTTAAATTGAATGATACACGCGGGAGGATGGTTTTTCAGGCCAGGTTGTTTAGACTTCGATGCAGTGCTGAAACAGCATTTGGTGGACGAAGGCCTTGTTTTTCAAGTTGCTGAAAGTAGAATCACAGGAGCATTGCTAACTTGTAGTTTCAGTCTGCATGGGTTGTGTTAAAAGGGGCTCTTGTATGGAAGCAGCCTGAATGCTTTTGAGACAAAGCCACTATTTAAACATTTAGAAACTTGAACTTATGAAAAGCCTGTGCTCATCTGCAGAAAGCATTTCATGCATTTACACGGGAATTCATATTGTGTGTGTTTCTGTGAATGCAGTGAAAAAATGAAGATGAATTCCTGTCTGTTCTTTGCGGCAATGCTTTATTGACTTGATGCATTCTTGGCTAGAACCTCTGGTTTTATTATTTGTGAAACTTTGTTTAATGAGTACAGTTACGATCCGCATTGTGTCCTTGCTCATCTTAATAGCAGTATTAATTTGCAGGAAGGGACAAAAATTATCTTGCGGAGTTATCAAGCAGTGTTTAGGCTTTCTGAATGCTAATTAATTCAGAGCTCAAACGCTGTACCTGCTGTTTAAAAGGCTGGCAGCTTGCATTCATCACCTGAGTGACAGCGTTTCTACCTTTTTTTTTTTTTTTTTTTTTTTTTTTTTTTTACCTTTCAACAGAGTGGGAAAGGTTAACTCCTTGCATGCTGATGACTGCCATATTGAAGTAACAATTGTTATGTTCAGAATTCAAATTTGCAATGTTTTGTCTTTAACAGACGTGCTGATTTTGACAGGCTCTCTGAGAAAGGATGGGTGGTAATATGTTATTAAGAGAAATTGCTAAAATATCTCCGATGCTCTGTTATTTTTTCTGGACAGAAAAAAAAGTATCTCTGACAGTTAATGTCAGCAGCAGATCCTCCATATAAGCTAGAAGAGAAAGAATTAAAATATTGCTAAGTCAGGTTTGAACATTTATATTAAGTGAGGAATCTGAAGAATTTTCTCTTGGTCTCAAATCTTTATATATATATATATAATACAGTCAAAGAAAACATTAGTTGTAATTCAATTAAATGTTCACTTAAGCTAAATATCAAACAAAATAGTAAAGAGCAGTTTTATATGATATATGCTGCATTCAGTGGTCATTGAAATATCATTTGTTAAACTAAACTCTGCTGCACTAGGAAGACATGTTAGTCTTTGGTAGTGAGAGGGGCTTTGAAGGTGTGCAGATAATTTAATTTAATCTGAGAAAGAGTGTCTTCTGGTGTAAGGCGTACGTTCCTATGCAGATTCGAGAGGATTATGCAGTTTGCCTGAATGATGGATGAAGCAAGGCCCTAATACTGGATTACATTCCTTCTCTTTCACAGAGGAACAGATAACTAAGTATACATGATAAGTTGCCCCTCTCTTCCCTCCTGCCTACCGATGGAAACAGTTTAATTGTACTACTTTTTCTTTTCGGGGGAAACATGAGACAAATCAACATTTATCTCATGTCAAAGGGCATCGCTTAACTAACAATACCAAACAGAGAGCCACAAAGGCTTTCTGTTGGTCTTTTAGGGAAAATGCAAGTATCTTTGCTGCTGGTTTGCTGTGCAAGTATTTCAGTTGTACGGTAGACACGTCATAATAATACATTTTTCCTTCTTGTTTTGGAGGCCCTATAGTTTTAGGGGAGCGTGGGGTGGACGTGCTAATGCCTTGGGGCTTTGATTCTGCTCACATCGCTTTTATGCATTGTGATTCAGTAAATCTCATTAAGCACACATTTAGCTTCCAGTATTCACTGCAACTTCTGTTGACTTCAATAGCAAATTAAGCACAAGCTTAAACGTTGTTTGGAGCCTTAGGGAAAGGTGATTAACCTAAAGAACAAAGGTATGCTATTATGATATTTTAACTCATTAAAATCCAGTAGATTTGCTGATACCGATTCACTAACTACTCTATATTGAAAGTAAAGCGATTACCTTGTAGTTGGCTGGCTCCCTTATGCGGCTTGCAATGCCAACATGAGTGTATATTAGCTAGGTATGTCTGCTGTGACAGTACCTTGTTTTTCACTTTTGACCTACTGTTCTGTTCTTATAAACAATTAGTGGTTATAATTCATGAACGAGAATGCAAACTCATTACAAAAATACAAAGTTTTACAGGCTTGTTTACAAAGTGTTCTTAAAAATTGAAATCATTTTTGAGAAATTGTTGTCTTGTTGCAGGTTACTCAAACATCTTTCGTTATTACTCATCAACTTCAGAAGACGTTTCTGGTCTCCATGCACAGGGATGGTTTTTTGAAATGCAGTTTCATAAAGCAAGCACACAGCAGCTTTGGCAGTATTATCTTAGTGTTCATTGGGGGGACATTTTCCGTCTTTATTGGAGAGTTTGATACAGAGTGAGTGAAATCACGCTGTGGCAAGACTGAGATCTACTTTTTGAATAAGCATGTGAGATACTGTAATGAATCCAGCAAGTTTTGAGAAAACACACCTCAGAATGTATTTCTTTCTTTAGTATGTCATTTATTAAAAGCTCTCAGCTCTTAGAATTGATACACTTTCTGTCCCTTCTTCCCCCAACCCCAGTTCTTCTATTTGTCTATGAAATTTGGAAGACTTGTTGTCTAATCCATGGGGAAGAGGTTCTAAAATAACCCCATAATGATTACGAAACAAGAATGTTGCTTAAATATTTGGGGCAGGGGTTAGCAGGAGTCTGGAGGAAAGGTTATCTTTTTTTTTTGTTTTGTTTGTTTGTTTTTTTTTAGTTGCTATATTGGATATAGTCAGATCAAGACGGGAATATTTTGGGGGGCTTGATGTGGCATTGTTAGCTTCCCCAAGTTGTTGTGCTAGAGGTTTTAACCACAGCAGTTAAAAAAATTTTTTTTTTAAAAAAAAAAAAAAAAAAGGGCCATGCTGTGCCTACAGTTACAGTGTGTGCAAAATCATGAGCTCACTGAAATCTTGGAGTGAGTTATTTGGGGTCTGTAGTCTGTCTTCAGCTTCTTGAAATAAATCTGAGTGATAAAGCTGCAAATTGTTGGTTGCTACTGTGGTGTTAAAATCTTGTGATGATTCAGTCTCAGTGTGCTCACTGCATCAGACCAAGGAAGCATCGAGTCTGCTGACTTCTGTTTGCTTCTTGACCTTTTGGCAAAGATCAAGTGTAGCATATGTTTTTATCAATTTAATATCTGTTATGTCCTCAACTTGAGGGTTTTATATTAAATGAGTTTGGGGACTGGGAAATGTACTAGGAGCTTACACCATCCTCTCCATGCACAAAGCTGGCTATTGCTGTGTTTCTACAATGGTGTGAAAAAGAAGGAAAAAAAAGTAGCAGGTCCCCAAATGACCGTAAATGAGTGTGAAGGGAAGAGCAGGAACAGAGGAGGCATAGATTATGCTTCTCTAAAGTTTTCTCTTAATCTCTGTTTTCAGCTCAGGGCTTTTCCTGAGCTGAAAAAGAAACAAAACAAAACCAAACCAAACCAAAACAAACAAACAAACAAAAAAAAAAACAAACCACAAACAATTTCTGCTGTTTAGGCTGTTGCTCGTTGTCTTCCCATTCCTATTATCCTTTTTATAAGGTCCAGCATCGTAACATCAGATTACAACTTCAAAACTGGGCTAAGTGTACCTACGTACCTTTGTACTTAGAGCCTACACAGTCTCATCTTATTGAAGAGTGAGTTACTGCATTGCTTTTGCAGTTGATCTGCACTGACCACTCTTACTGGTGCTATTTTTCTGAATACATAAATAAATAAGAGTGAAAATAAAAATTGGAATTAATCCCCAAATTCAAACCAGAATAAATGCACTGCATCGTGCTGCGGTGGTACATATGGGATCAAATTGTATTTGATTAAGGACCATTTGAAAGAACTGGATGTGATCAATGCCTTTGAGGAAACACTGCTGCTGCAAGTATTTAAACCATATTCTGAGATGTGTGGAAAGCAATGGAGAGTAGGTGTTCAGTCAAACCTTTCTAATTGGTTAAATACCAATCTATGCCATTTTATGCTGGTTTATGAACTGCAGGTCCAGAGCTGTTAATACATGTAGAAGTCAGTGGGTGGCTAACAAAAGCTGTTTTTATTTGGCCTGTGACTTGGTTACCGCTGAGGTCTATGTAATGCAGCAGGTGATGACAAGCATGGCTTATAACATCTTTTGAAACAGAATCAAGCCACTAAATGACAAGTGGAAGTGACAGGGTGGAAATTGGAAGTTGTATGAGAAGCAAAATGAATACAGTTCAGATAGGGAGCGAACAAACTCCTTTCTGGGTGACATAAGAATTTGACCCTTCAAGGATTTCTTACCAAGTATGTGAGGTAATACAGAAAGGAGGTACCTATGTCATTGTAAATTAGCGTCCCCCCGTTAAGTCTCATTACCAAGACACCTTCAGTTTTTAATTATTTGACCTGCCATGGTTAATAAAAAGGCTATACAGTAATCTGGTGTGAAATTTGTGGTGGTAGATTGGATGCCAAATTAATTGCAATGAAATAAAATAAAAATACTTGTTTCCTTAAAAAAAAAAAAAAAAGAGAGAGAGAAAAAGAGCACCACAGATTTTCTGTTTTGTGTGTCTTCAATTGGTTGGGGATTTCTTTGTCATTATTTATGGCTTCAGTATTTTCAGTATTTAAATTAGGACACATTAGGTAAAGCTGATGATCTGGGAAAATAAATATGGTGCTTGTTAATTGTGACAATTTTAATGTTGCTATTTAATGGAAAATACAATAGTTTGATTTTTAAAAATCTGTTTGAAGTGAAAAAATAGTGTCTGCAAGATACAAATCCGCTGCAGCACAATACCATCTTATTACTATACGTGCTACTATGCTTACAGGTTATTGTCAATATACAGTGTCTACAGGCAAGGAAGCTTTTTTTTGTCATGGGAACAAAATAATTGCTCCTCATTTTTCTTGACTGCTGAGTTCTTTTAGTGAAAAGCATTTTTATCCTGGAATAAATATTGATTCTCTCTTTTCTCTCTCTGAGAAAATTAATTTAGTGAGAGTTATGTTCACCCAGGTAAGGGAAGGGCAGCTGAAGGCCCAGCAGGCTATGTAAAGCTGTGACACGGGCCAGCCTTCAAGAAGTGTCTTTATTAACCTGGGTCAGCACATACATGCTGGCTCTTTGGAAGAGCATCTCCTGGGGCAGAGCAAGGGAGGATTTGTGGGCCACTTGTCCATAGCATTAGGACTGTAGACTTTCCTGTTTTCAGCCAAAAAGGAGTGTAATCTCTTTGCTTTCATTCCTGTCCTCCTCCCTCCCCTTCTGAGTTTCACCCCCAAAAGACCAGGTGAAACAAAGGGCAGTAATGCATCCTGCCTTCCAGGGATAGCCATGGGAGAACCATAAAGGCTTGCAGTTCTCTGTGCTGACTTTTACTATGCAGAAATCCTTTTCACAGGGCTTTTTGGGAAAAGGAGAGAGGTTAGCAAGAGCCAAGTCCTCCCTTTGTAAATTGGCTGAAAATGCAGAGGTGGGAATGCAGAGCATTGAGTTGCTGCATGGGAACACGTTCACAGAACGCTTCAGCTGATGGGGCAGGCTCACCTCGGAGAGGGACAAGTGGCACATTCTTGATGGACAACTTGAAAGAATAGGCAAGAGCACTGGGGGACTTGTTCAGAGTTCTCCATGGAATTGCACACTTCCACTTCTTCGTCTTCTCTCAGCTCTCTTAAGATGTTGTAGGAAGCAACTAAACCTTTGCCTGTTGTCTCTTGTAGGGTTTGACCCATCTGCATCCATGGGCATCCCTACCAGATCCTTGCACCATCCCCTGCTTCCGTAGAAACTATGTCTTGAGATTTCCGCTCCCTCAACTCCAGAAGAAACTTTCGTTAATCAATTAACAATTAGACCACATAGGGAATGTATCTGGGTTCCTTTTAGATATTCGTTGCTTTGGTGCCTTAATTTGGCCACTCTGAAAGCAGCAATTAGGGTTCTAAAAAAATGATTTAGTGGAATTTATTGCAACATGATAAGCTTCAGTACTTGTAAAGTCTGTGTAAGCTTGTGACATGCTGAATCACTGGATACTATTATGAAACCTATTTTTAGATGTTTATTTGCTGGACACTTGTCTTTGTATTACAGCTTTGACCATTTCCTTAGTAAAACATTTTGAAGAGATGAAGGAAAATGATAAGGATTGTATATCTCCAGCACAATGTTAATTGTCTGCCTCCAGTACAATGTTATCATGCTTTTGTTCCAAAGCCACTACTGTTGAATTAATACCAATTTTTCATATCTTTTTAATATTTTTTTACTCTTTTTTTTTTTTTTTGAAAACACACGTGCACACACACACACAAGAGCTAACATATCTAAATAAACCTCTCAGACTCCTGTGCTTCAGACCAATCATAATGCTGCCGTTGAAAACAGTATTGTTTGAGAAGATTTTAGGCTGAAACAGGGACTTTAATATACCCAATGTTATCTGTCCTCAAGGGAATACATTTCCTAAGGGGGAAACTACTGTTAAACTGATGTTTTGTGAGATTTAGTACTGATGTCAACCTTAGTTCTGCTGCATGAAGTAATGCAATTAAAGCACCAAAATAGCAGAACGCAGACAGGGCCACTTGGTTGAACTTGTGGATGTTTCCACATAGGTGATTAAAATTTGATTGAACACTGATAGGAGTGTTTGAGGCATGTCTGCATGAGATGTAAGAAAAACAAACCTGGAGCAACTTAGCCATTTCCCTCAGAAGGATTCTGTCCAGAGAGAAGGGTGCAGTATTTACATGCAATAGCAGCTGGATATTTTTAGAATTAGTTGAAGGTCCCGTGTAGTAAGTCTCTGCACAATGAGAGGACAGATACGAATTAGGTAACACTCAGTCCCAATTGTGTGAAGTGGTCTTCCAGGGTAAAATTACAATTTCTTTCCTTCTAAATTTGGTACCCATTTGGGAGCAAATTAATTAAGACTAAGCTGATAAGTATCTGCTGTTGTTCTGCAGTGATGACATGCTAAGGCACTCGGGGTCTACATGCAAAACTTATTGGTACATCAGAAAAAATAAAGTGCCTGTGCCTGTTGGTTCTAGAGCTGTTACACGATACTTTAAATAAGTGACTTAATTCCATGTTCAGAATACCCAGAGGTATAATATCTTCTTATTGTCGTTATTAACTCAGATTGCATTAATTCAAGAGCTCTTTCCTCATTTGAGAGCTTTTTCTCATGAGACAGGAAGATGGTCTCTGTGTAATGTGCCATACGTGGTTTCCTATTTTTCCTTGCTGTGACTTGACCAAGTAAACATTAACATAAAGTAAGTCAAACAGACTCAAATGTCCTGGTTTAGGGTTCCCTAGGTGGTCTTTACTGAGGGACAGGACATGTTTGGAGGTTTTCTCAGTGGCATCATTACGTGGATTGCTTAGTTATTCTGTACATGCTGGCAAATGGGGTGGCTTTCCCATATCTCTTTGAGTGCAGATCAAAAATTGGTGCAGCAGAAAGGTTAAGACTGCCAGTAATAAAGCATTCAGTTAAGACAGTGGAGAGCTATACATGAGCTTTCCATTGAATTGCAGGAGATCCTTGACTTGATGTCTGCATTTGTTTAAGCACACTTGCTTTCTATGCTTATTCATGTTATCCTCTGTCGTTTGCTGTTGAAGTGTTTTTCTGCCTTAAAATGAAGCTAATTGCAAAACCATTTAATTTGACAATATTGAATATAAAGGCATATGTTTCTACGTAACTGTTCTTTTGTATGAATTCCGTGCAGTGCTATCTCAGTGAGGTAGCTGGAAAATCGAGTGCTCAATCTCCTAAAAATGCTTTTGAATGCTGTCTTTGAGCAAAGATTATGAGGAATGAATATAGCAAGAGCTTAATCATAAACTTTTCCTTTTCCTGACTGTACTGACATTTACTTGTTTCAGCACAAATGGATGAATCACAGCTAATGAGTAGTTTTGATCATTTACAGTGTTAATGCAAACCCAAGGCTCATATATTTTGACCCTATACCTCTGGATTAACTGTAAGACTGGAAGCTGCTGTTTTGTGAAGACGTTTGAACTGCTCCAAAAGTTGCTCTGTTCGGTAGGCTCCAGCCTGGGGTAACAAGCCACAGGCATGCCATGGGTGACTGCACACGGAGGGAGCATGCGAGGCAGTCCATCATCAGGGGATGTTTGCTGGCACGTAGCGCTGGAAGCGGGTTATTTAGTAACACTTTCCTTTCACATTTACCTTTGGCTCTTACTATGAGTGAAATTGAGTAGTAGCCTGTGATCCCAGCAAGTCTCATTCACATTGGGCTTCTTAGAGGGTTTCACAATGGTATGTCTGCACTTCTGTCTGCTTGAGTGTCCAGGTATCCTCCATTTGAACAAGAAAAGGAAATGTGGGTATGGGAAAGAGGGAAAGAGGATTGAACAGGGAGGTGCTCAAGAGAGAAAATAGGGAAATCTTGACCAGACTGAAACTGAGAACATTCACCTGTTTGTTCTAATACCCCTATATTTTTTGTATAAAGAACAAAGTAAAAGTGTGTGGCATTTCAAAGTGTGTGGATTTGCACTGGAAGCATATTGGACACTGGAAGAAAATTTTGTTTGTAAAGATGGCTTGCAATAGTTAGTTTGAGAAGCAGAACATCAAAAGTTTCTTGGGGGAGCAATATTAGACTGTGTAATTCAGCTTAGGTAGCAAATTTCATCCTTGAACCATCGTGTTTCTGTGACTTTCTAAACATTTTGCTGCATATAGGCTTTTTGTGTTTGTTTTGTTTGTTTGTCTTTTAAAAGGTGGGTATCTAACCCAAAGACCTTGCAAAAACCATCAAGTTTAACCTTTTCATTTTACGTGACACTCTAGAAGAAGATACGGGGGCAATGCTGTCAGACAGTTAAAAAGAGGATGGAGTGTGGTGGTACCGGAAAGGATAATGACTTCAGCTCTGATTTTCTTCCTCGTGCTGCCACAAGGCATCTGTAATCTCTGCTGGGTGCAGTCATCCTGCGGGAAGCTTTCCTTCCTGCAAACCCCAAGTCAGTCAGCACATCATTTGGGAAATAAGCGAGACATCAGATGTGGACTTGCGATGACCTGTTTTAAAAGAAAAAAAAAAAAAAAAAAAAAAAAAAAAGTGTGGATGGATGTTGAAGGGGAAGAAGGGGAATGATGGGAAGAACACGAGGAAGGACTTAGGTATGCTTCCATCTGCAGTGTGTTGAAGATAGTACTGGTATGGTATCAGGTGCCACATGCTGCTTTGTCTTCCAATTGATAAAGAAATGGGGGAGCTCACTCAAAAATCAGCGTGCAACTGGCTGGCACTTCGGGGGGTCACTAACAGTAGTGAAGGACTGAGAGTGAACGCTTCTGGGATGAGATTAGCTGAAGTCTTCTCTTATCATATAATAGCTTATTATACCATAGTATTCGGGCAAATGTGCATAGTGTAACAGTGTGTCGATTATTTTGTCTAATAATCAGACTCTTCATTTTGTGCTGCAGAAACAAATGCCTTTTTCAATTACTTTAATATGCTACATTCTTTAAATTAGATGGTCTATAAGCAGCATATAAACAGCACTCTCCAATATTATTTCAGAAAATGAATAGCATGTGTGTCGCCTCTGCTCATCTACAAGAGAAACTGCCGAGTGACATGGGTTCTTGTTATTTGCTTTCATATGAACAGCTCTGAGTAAGTGCCCATTCTCAAGAAACACACATTTGCTGCGTTCTGTCTCGTAGAAGGCTGTGTGTCTATTTGACATGCTCTCAGTGGAGAATTGCTTATCCATGCCTGATCCGGATGGGTTTCACCTTCCAAAAGAAACTAGCATAGGTCAAATGTTGGCAAGATGGATTGAAAAGTGTTTCCAGCTGATGGAAATGCTTTTGGTAACAAAGTGGGGAAATTTGAAATCTAATCTATTCTCAATGGAAAAACAGCAAATAGTCCACATTTCAACACTTACAAGCAATTCCAGTATCTAAAGTGCTGACATACATGAGAGACCAGGAATCAATTAATTTTGCATGAATGGTACAAGTACAAAATATTGTCTGTAATGAGCTGCAGTATGCCAAGAGAGCTTTCTTGTTTACTACTTCACTACAGTGTTAATGGCCACACCTGTATGTGAAGGTCTCCAGACTCCTCTTCCTCCTCCAGTTCTTTTGTTCAGTGATTTTTTTGGCATTCCTAATTTCTCATTTCTTTCCCTTCCTAAATTATTATTTTCCCTTTCAAAGTTGAGTCTTTCCATCCCTTATTTGAACGTTTGTCATTTCCATCGTCTTTTTTTTTTTTTTTTTTTTAATATCTGAGTGTATATTCACTCTTGCCACGTTCAGATTCTTCTGTATATTATTTCTTCAGTATGTTGTGAAGTTGTTCCCATTTGTCCGACACTTTGAGGGAAACGCATGTTCTCGGTTGTTACCTGTTCCTGTACATGGAAGAAAGCGTGCTGTGAGCTGAGGAGGAGAAGAACGTGCCTTATTGGACACAGACTGTGTATTCCTCCTGAATTTTATTAGCTGCTTTTCTTTGCCCTCCATTCCCTACATCTGTCTCTGCCTGTAAGCACAGTGTAAGTCAGAGTTAGGGCCAAGTGTGTGCTGGGTTTCCTGTTGAAATACAGAATAACGATGGAGATGTGGGTCACAGACTGAATAACACTGGGTACAACAGCACAGAAAGTGCTTGACTTATCTTTATTTTAATTTTCTTTTTTTTTTTTTAATTCCTTTTTTTTTTTTTTTTTTTTTTCTCTTTGTGCCTCTCCTAGCACATGTATACAGTTAACTGAATATATCGTAGGAGATATTTAATCAACCATGGCTGCCTTCTCATTTGCCTAAGCCAGGAAGCTGTTTAGGAATATGGATTGTACCTCTTACCCTCACCAAGCACCTCTTTTAAGCATAGCTGTAAGATGCTTCATGGATTTGGAGATGCTGTCCAAAGTGTCCAGCAGAAAAAGAAAGCAGAAAAAAGCAGCGGACCTGAATTGATTAGGAGTGCGCAGCTGCTTTTCGAGGCTCTGCAGGGCTAATGAAACCTCTTGATATACCCAGACCCTCCCATTGCCCTTCACACATCAAAGATTTCCAAGTCCAACTGATATGTGTGAATTTCTGGTCTAAATTCAGTACAAAATGAGGCAAGGAGTCCTTACAGCTGTTTTGGTGAAATCTTTTAAAATTTCATTTTCCCTAACAAGGGCAATTGGCAAAGAGAGATTTCTGTAGCGTAGAAACAATTGTGTTTGACTGTCTTGAGCAAATTCTCCCACTACCGATTGACAAATGAGATTAAGTGGAATTTCTAGTGAATCCATTTAGAGTGGGTCAAGCACTATGTTTGTGGTTGTGCTTATTTTCTGTGAGCCTTGGTAGAAGTTTATTTTAGCAGAACCATTTTATAATGCTTGGAATATGTTCTTACTTTGGATTGCTGCTACTATAGATAATGGATGACCACTTAGTTAATGTTTGATGGCAGTTACAATACACATCTCCCAAAGTTAAGTGTCCTTATGTCTTTATATGAGAACTGACCTTCAGGGACAGTAAACATATTGTTTGGCAACAAGTTAATTACAGACTTTATCTTCCAAAAACATTCATGTCATGGGTGGGATAATTAAGATGTCCTTGCAAGTGAAAAAAAGTTCTTGAGTTATAGTAGTGTTTCAAAGTAGGTGTCTGAAACCGAGGTCACAAGTATTACAAGAACTGTGTACTCACGTTATTTTGACTAAATAATTCTCCTCTTCAGGCTATAAAAATGAAAGATGGACTTAACTGATATGTATGGCAATATATTCTGTAAGTCCGAAAAAACAAAGGGATTTGGGTTTTGCAGGGGTATGATGGGCAAGCAGAACTGATTGTGTTTGATTTACTGGGGGATTGATTGCTAGGGTTTATTTTGTTTCTCTCCCCTTTCCTCCTTTTAAGACCTGAATCTTTTGTTAAATGGTTAGGGTCATGTTGGCCCCTTCTAATTTTGTAATGTGAACTTCATGGTGATAAATAGCTAATTATTTGCAATTGAATTAGGCTATGAATTTAAATATGACAGAAACAGATGTACCAGTGATTACCTTCAGTGCATTGCTCAGGGGATCCAAGTTTAATGTTGTGTAAATACCTTCCAGATTTTTCTTTTTTTCTTTTCTTTTCTTTTCTTTTCTTTTCTTTTCTTTTCTTTTCTTTTCTT